>PVJH01005212.1:0-114949 GCA_004026705.1 Nesogale talazaci | reverse complement strand
TAGGGATGGATGTTTGTGTTACTTTGTAACACAGCTCATTAAATACTATTTGATTGTCTTGCACTCCACACTTTGAGTCTTCCCACAGAGGGGTGAGAGATTTGGAAAAGGTGTAATATTGGTCATTCAACTCAGAAATTGGAAATCAAATTCCATTCCAGCTCATATTTTTCTGATCTCTCAACTTGCAGGAATCTGGATTGTGGGCCGATTCCTCCTCACTCGACTTTTCCAGTCTCACATATGCTGAACATATTGTCGGGAGAAATGAACCCCGGGATCACGCTTGGAAAAGCAGAGGGGAAGGGAAAGAAGAGAAAGGTCCTGAACAAGATTGACTGACACAGTAGCTGGGACAATGTGCTCAAGCATCAGAGCAATTGTGAGGGCACAGAGTCCTGTCGTTTTGCCTTCTGTTCTGCACAGGGTCGCCGTGAGTGGGAACTGACTTGCAGACATCTGACAACAGCAATGTAGTGACTTGACAGGGAGAAGTCCAATGAGGCCCAAAGTCTTTGAATAAGATTACGTCCTCCTGAATGACTGGATGAATGGGTGGAGGAGGGAAGTAGTTGTGTAATGCCAGTTGACACCTGGATGTTCTGTACTTGTGCTCTTTTGCGATACTCTCTGTGGTTGCTCTAGCTTACTAGCCCAGGATGCAAAATGCAGATAAAAGGTCAGTGTCCTCTGAAGCTGGAGGCCCTTGGTTGTTCTGCCTTTACCATGCTGGTACTGACTCCCAGGTCCTCTACCAGGACTTGCTAGAACTTCTTGAAAAGCAGAGCCCTTTTTTTCATCTCTCCAAACAGAGCCACGCTCACAATGTTATTAGCCTCTGCCTACCTCAGTGACCCCCATTAAGCTTCAAGGATCAGAGATGGTTCTGTCCTTGGGCCCTTCACACACATTATTTCCAACTCCAGATCTCCCAGGCTAGGATGGAGTCCCATGGAGCGCCAAAGGGAAGGTATGAAGAAGTCTGAACCCAGCACTGCCTACGAGACTGCTGATACTACTGTTTATGCTCAATGACAGTCACTATAGAGCAAGGGCAGAGAACCTGTCCTCTGTCAAGGCTTTATGGGTATCTCTTTTGCCTTTCAACAAACACTCATAACGTTTCTATCTTTTTATTATCCATAAACTGTGCCAAGGACATTGTTAAATCCCTAGACTCTTCTTCCTTCTCTTGGAGCCAATTTCAGAGCATTCTGCAGGCCTAACTCAGCTTGGCCAGACAGTATAAATTCAGAGCAGATGCTCTGGATAACGCAGTCAGAGACTTCAGAAATCCCGGATTCAGGGACCCAGGATCTGCAGGTCAGTGTGGAAAAGGCAATATTCTCTCTTGTTCTTTATATGCTTCTCCTTTTTATCAATGCTTCTTATATAACACTCCCCTTATGATTTCATTTCTTCTGAAGATCCAGGTTTTCTTCGACCAGGGTGTGCCTTTGAAATGTTCCAGTAGATAACACAAATTCTAGGGACTAGATTTCTGGTTTCTATCACTGCTTTAGTAAAACAGGTCTGTTTTACCCTATTTATATATTAACTTTCTCTGTAAAATTTCATCATACAATCTGAAAAAAGAAAGAAAGAAACATACTAACCTTTACCAATTTCCCAAAGATCCTTTTAAGGTAACAAGACAAACTGGCAACAGAAGAGCCTGTACCCACACTTGTCCTTCCAAGACTTCTGTATGTGTCTGTTTGTCCTGCTTGGAAACAACGGTGTGTGTCAGTTGTGGTGGTGGCAATCACTGCAGGAAAGCTACCAGCCAGGCTACAGGACCTCAAGAGCTTGTTAACTTCTACAAAGAAAGCTAATATATTTATATTTATCACCAGCACAGTAAAAGTTAATATGAAGTCAAAGCAGGGCTGCAAGAGTAAGAAAAAACTGTATTAAGCACAGAGTCATTTTATGCTAGATCTTTGCATCTTGAATCTATTCCTTATGTTCTAATCTCATGATTTCATAAACATAGAATGTCAGGGGATAGAATCCTGTATCTTTAAGATTGCATTTAGAGCTGATAGTTAATTTGATCTTTCGATTATGATACCATATCCAATGATCTTCATATCAAAATTTTGAGTGGATGGTGATGAAGAGGGATAACATCTGAGACAGGGAGATGACAGACCATTCTGATTGTGCTTGGTGAGAACAGTGTGTGCACTGTACTTGAGGCAGAGAATTGGTGCACAAAGGCAGACACCATAAAGAAACTATGTAATGAAGGATCAAACTTAATTGTTCAGCACAGCCTGAGCCCTTAAAATTTATCACCAGAACTGATCTCTTTCTCCACCTGAAAGGATTCCACGTCCTTGGCTGACTTGGAGTTTTTACCTTTAGGGAAGTAATTGGGATCTGTTTTGAGGATAATGCAAACCTCAAGTCACTGCCATCAAGCCAATTGCAACTCACAATGACACTCCAGATTCCGCCCCCCACCAAATCAAACCTATTGCCTTTCAGTTAATTCCAAAGCACAAGTAAAGAACCACAAGGTCTGTTGTTCAAAACTATCAGCTGCTCTGTAGGAGAAAGATAAGCCTTTTGTTCCAGTTAGATTCATATTCTCAGAAACCCACAGTGGTCCTCTATCTTGACTCAATCTACGGTAGTGAGTTTAGTTATGATCTCATGTTTCAGGAGCAAGAGGAGACTCCCTACTCCTGTAGAGTTACAGTCTCAGAAACCCACAGGGGCAGTTCCACTCTGTGCAATAGGGCTGCTCAGAGTTGACATTGACTTGATGGCAGTGAAAGAGAGGGAAAGTGATGGCAATGAGAGACAGAGAGAACCTCGTGTTAGCTAGTTATACCTACAACGACTATTCAAAATACGATCACAGATAATACGGGTGAAAACTTAGAACTTCGGGGGGAGACACAATTTGACCCGATGCACATTGAATAATAACTTGCTTTCAGGGAACTGGATGTGCTCCCATCTCTTGTGCACACAGCAGGATCAGTGGAAAACTCTATTATGTTTCTGGGTTCCTACTCTAAGCTGGCGATTTTTCTGGACTGACTCCAAAAGGCTGCATTTTTAAAAAGGCCCCAAAGTGACACAAATTTCTAAAGTTGGGCAACAAGCAAAAATGTTGGATGTTTGAACACTTTGAGAGAGAGCTAATGGTCAGATTCTGAGCAGTCACAGCAATTAAAATCCTATGGAACACAATTCTACTCTGACACATGTGTAACTGTTATGAATCAGAATTTTTACTTTACAGCAACTTTTAAAAAAAAATCTGTTTGTTTGTTGTTAGGGAAGCAGTCAGGTGATTCTAAGGAAATATGGAGTCTGAGAATGCCCAACATACCTAATGTCATTTCTGTGACCATTTCAGCCATTCATGCTGAATAGACAGGTTTTCTTTTCACTACCAGTTAAGAGGTGCTTTTCAATGGCTGTCCTTAGGGGGAACAAACAGTCAACACAATTGGCTATTGCCGGAGAGGACAGGTATTCATGATTCTTTGGAAGAAAGCCCTGGTGATTTGCTTCTAAAGAGTCAGTCACCGGAAGTTCTATGGAGCACTCGTGCACCCAGCTGGGCTCACTCTGAATCGGATATGTTCACTGACAACCGATAATGGAGCATATGGATCAATTTAAAAGATTCAGCCAGCTGTTACAAATCATGAGTCATCCCCATAGAAGTTTTATTCCAGTCAGCAGAAATAACACTCTTAATGTGAGTATTTCCATGACAACGAAAAGGAATCATGAAAACAGGAAGTAGAAAATCAAAACAAAACTCCCTGAGACAGAACCACGTGTCGCCAACGTGACCAAACGTGTCATTCTCTATCAGACTTGTTAGTCAAAGAAGATCATGGAAAATTATTCTCAGGAGCACCTGCTCAGCACTCATTCTTTCCCTGTGCACCCTGTGAGAGAGGACAAGGGGGTTGAGCTGACAAAGAAATGCCAAGAAGCCTTGCTCTGAGAGTTCACATTCCTCCCACCAGAAGAGGCTGGAACACTAAGGGCTTAGAGGTCACTGCAGGCTGAAGAGGTGCGGGTTTGACTCCCAACAAGTGGTACCCTAGAAGAAAGTCCCGGTGATGCATTTTTGGAAGGATGACAATCCAGAAAGTTCTACTGTGTCATGTGTACGGTGGCCATGAGTCATCCATCGCCTCAGAGACAACAGGTTGGGATTGGGGGTTGGGCTTGGGTGTGAGCTAGGGCTAGAAACTGTTTTGCTTTGGGCTGGTTTGTGTGTTTGGGGTGCTTGAGTGATGCTCCTTATTTCCCATTCTAGATGTTATGTCTCTCTTCCTGTCTTCTTTCCATGGGTACCGCTTTGTTCTGCTTTGTAATCGGCAAGTCTCTGGCCTGAAATGTCACAGTCAGTCATGTGGTCTAAGGGTGAGCGTTCTTACCAGAATTTGCGCCTCACAAGAGAATGAAGGTATCACAGAGCCCACCTCTTGCTAAGAAATGTCCCTGTGAACTTTCGGGCAGACTTGAAAACCCCACCCTAACATGTTTAAACTGAAATTACAAATTTGTTTTCACAGGCTGGAACAACAAATATTAAAGTCTTATAAAGCTCTTGTAAGTGTCTTATAAAACTCTCTTGTTCAGATGGATTAAGGGGCATATTTATTCTAGTGCAGTACATGAAAGTTGGTGGTGGTTGTGAATAAACTATTCGTGCTAGTCTGAAAACTCACAAGGGGAAATGTGATAATCCTGTGACTTCTCTCAAACGGGAGTCTTTGAACTCATTTATGGTGCAAAAGCAAATCTTTATCACTGAGAGAAAAGAATGCCTTTTATATGGTTGAGACTTTGGGCTTATTTCCTACTTATGAAAACTAGCAAATCAGGCAATATTTTCATCATAAACAAAAGTCCAGCCTTAATTTTATTGGCAGAATTAGAAAAAGAACAAATATGACTTTATTTAATAATAGTGTAATAAGGAACATCAAATATTTCTTTTTTGGGGGGGGCATCACTGCCCTCAGGTGGTGGGAGTAGGAGGCACAGCCTTTGCTCTGAGAAGCTGGAATCGAACCTCCATCCCAGTGGGCCGCAGTCCCGCGCACAACCACTACGCCACCGGGGCTCAGCCCCAAATATTTCATTTTTACTTCTCTTTTTGTATCTTGGACAAATAGAGTATGGACTGAATGGTGACCCCTCAAAATGTGTGTCAACTTGGCTACACCATGATTTTTAGTATCATGTAACTATTTTCATCCACTGTTATGGAGTCAATTCTGATTCATGGTGGATTTCTGAAACACTATCTATTTACAGGAATAGAAAGCCTCATCTTTCTCGCATAGAGCATCTGGTAGATTTGAACTGCTGGTCTTATGGTTAGCAGCCCAATTAGTAATATACCACTAGCCATATATCACCCTCTTTGATGCTAACAAGGCAAAGGTAGTTGCCGTCATCACCCGTGCTGTGATCTGATGTGATGTGGTCAATCAATTGTAAGTGGATTGGAGTGGGATACCATACCCTTCATCAGCTCAAAGCTCTGATCCAATGTAAGGTGGAGTTTTCCTGGGAATGGTCTACACTATCTTTTATCTTCGACGAAGTAAAAGGAGAGACAAGCAGGCAGAGCAGGAGACACTTGACTATCCCCAAGAAAGAGAAGCCAGAAATTAAATATGTCCTTTGGGTCAGTAGTTCTAGTTCAGGGAAAACTCCTAGTTCAGGGAAAAAACTCCCAGTTCAGGGAAAGGTTAATGTGAAGGCACATTTATATCACCAAGAAATGCTGGGTGTTGAAGGGAGACAAGCTCCTTCCCTTAGGGTTGACACAGCGGTGTGTGGACTTTCTCTGGAGCTGGCAGCCTGGGTTCAGATTTCTGGCCTCCTAGAATGGGGGTAAATGAATTTGTTAACCTCCTCCCCTCAAGAACAGAGTTGGGGAGAGATCTAGTAAAGAGAATGAATGGGTAGAGAGATTAATGTATATGTCTAAGCCAGTATTCTTGTGAGCAGAAACAGACAACAAACACCTGAGAAAATGCATAGTAAGCATTATTGATAGCAATGCAGGCTGTGCAGAGAAAGCATTGAGCTATTAGCTAGAGGAGTCTCTGAATGATGCAAATGGGTCAATAACGTGGATACTAGTCAAAGATGGGTGGTTCTGGCCTACCCAGAGTTGCCCACTAAGGCCTGGTGATGTGCTCCTAAAAGATCACAAGCCTGTAACTCCATGAAGCAGAGGCCTACCCTGGCACACACTGAGTAATCTGGAGGCAGAATTGAGTTTGCAGAAATTGGTTTGACATTAGATGATGTCAATCATCTGACACATAAATGGTTAATGAGTTCGGTTGCAAACTTGAATAGAGTCAAGGGCACCTTGGAAGAAAGGACTGGTGAGACACTTCTAAGACATCACAATCTTAAAATCTCTATGGAACAGTTTTACTATGATGCACATTGAACTAGAGAACTATTTGACTAACACACAAAGGTAAGTAACAAAAATGAATAGCAAGAGAAGAAAGGATGTGTATTGGGGGAGGGAGATTATTACATTGACACTGAAGGTGGGGGTGGAGGAAAGAGGAAGGGTAAGGTAGGACTTTGCTTGTCATGAGATGTCTTCTTCCAAGTGAATGGAGGGGTGCAGTGGGAGCGGTGTTAGTGGAAGCCTACATAGCTTCTATTGAATTTATGAGAGGCATGAACAGCACCACTGAGTAACAGATGGGGGAAAGCATATTAGAATTTGCGCATCATTGTTGTGTGATGTATGAGTTTGCAGAATAACTTCCAACTGTGTGAAAGCAATTTGTTCTCATTTTGGTTCCTGAGGGGAAGTTGAGGTTGGCACATGTTTTCTCTCACACATTTGGCTCGACCTCAAGATCCATGACAGACACTTACAGTCCCTGCTTGTGGGTCTCCCGGGCCACCAGACCTCTGGGAAGTACAGCAGACATGGGCAGTGTAGGGCCTGACGCAGGCTGCAATGTTGTCTCAGACAGTTTGGAGGCACACGGGAAGCACAACTGCAGGCAGGCTCTGAATTGTAGAAAGGGAAGTGTCTGGCACTTCAGACATGACATTAATTGAAACTTGATTGATGTAGACTATTTTAGGGCAAAGAAAAACTAAGATCTACTTCACCGGTGGTTAGAAAACACACACAAAATATTTTTTCTCCCACTAATCCGATTCACAAATCACACATTTCCGTAGCTCATATTTAAAAAGAGTTATCTATACATCAAAACAACCAGTTTTATAACACCCACCTCTCCTGTTGTCATTATTTGCTTACTATTTCCCTCCAACTTCTTTCCCTCACCCCGTATGCCTGACAAGCCAGTCTATCATCTCCGCACTTGTCTCCATTCTTATCCTGTGCTTCATAAACAAAAAAACACAAGAAAAGAAAACCAAGGAAACAACTGAAAATAGTAAATATATTTTAAAAAGAAAGAAAAGACCAAAAATAATATTAAGATATACAAGAATTAATTTCTTAATGAATCTTTAAATAATTTAGCAAGGGACCCAGAATCATACTTAGGAGAAAGTACATTTGGGAGGGTACTGCCGGGCTTCCATAATAATCTGTGTTGTTCCCATTGGCCAGTAAAAGGCATCAGAAATACCACCCTGCTCCAGTTTTGGCCTCCTTACCTGATTTTTCTTTCTTCTGACTGTCTTTTCTTTTCTGAGTCTGTTAATCCACGCTTCTTCTGGAGGTCATGAATGAAGGACATGTATTAGCTACTCTTGACTTCATATTGGGATTTGCATGAAAGTTTATAGAGTAATTTGGTTTTTCCTTTAAGAAATCATAAGCATTTTGTTTTGTAAATTTGCTTTCAGTCCCACAATGTAGCAGCTCCCTTTCTGTTTCCTCCCTGAGTGTAGTATTTCCATTCCTCCTTCTTTCCTATCCTATTCTTCCTCTCAGCTTTATCCCTGGGCCATTGTTAGCCTTTGGATCTTGTATGGTTTGTTGTTCTACAAAAGTCATACCATCCTGGTGTTATAATTCACCTTTTAGACCTGTCTAGTGCTTAACTGAAAGATGAGCCACCGAGGGTGTTTAATGTAACCAAATTAATTCATTATTCATTTATTAGTCCCAATTTTATGAGCTCTTACAACATGCAAGTTACTTTTCTGGGAGATGAGACTCAAAGATAGAAATATCCCAGGAAAAGCAATCTGTGAAAGTCATAGTATAATTAGTAATGCTTGAAATATTGATTTACCCTTCATTCTGCACTCTTTCAGAGAAGTCTAAGTTTTTTACCATCCTCCCACCGTTGAAGCAAAACTCATTGCCCTCAAATAAATTCTGACATATAGTGATACCATAGGATGAATTAGAACTTCCTCATAAGGAACTTCCCCATAAGGAACTTCCCCATAAGGTTTCCAACACTGTTATCTGTATGGAAGCAAACTACCACATCTTATTCTGATAGAGTTTCTGGGGGATATGAACCACTGGCCTTGTGATTGACAGCTGAATGTTTTAACCATTGAACCACCAAGATTTCTTTTGTCCAAAGCAAAAATTAAAATATCCTTGACGGCTAATCGTCGTGCTTATCCAACAGTTACCTCTCGTATCCAATTGTCACTAAATTCTCTTGACTCTCCCATCTACATATGGCCACCTCTTCATCCCGATGACCATCACCACAGTGCAGACCCTCATCTCTTCTCTGGGTTACTGAGGCAACATGTCAACCAATCTCTGTATAGTAAAAATCTCCCTTGTTCTAAACTGTGGTCCACTATGCTGCATCTGATTGTCTTTTCTTCAGGGGTTCTCCAGATGCTCATAGTGTGGATTGGGTCCTTCATATCCTGGGCCCTACCAATACTACAGGTGATAGCTCAACCACTTTCACAAATTTTACACAAGTAACCCATAAAACAGCCCAAGTGAGCCTCTACATCAACCTTCCTAATGCTGTACACCCTTTAATACAGGTCCTCATAAATTTTTGTTGCTCCTTCACAACTCTAATTTTGCTACTATTATGAGTCATAATGTAAATATCTGACATGCAGAATGTATTTTCATTGTTAAACATTGAACATGATTAGGCATAGTTAAGGTATAGCGGTTAATCACAAAACAATATGTAATTATATATTGTGAAATATCTATGTGCTTTCCAATGGTCTTAGGTGACACCAGTGAAGGGTCATTTGAACCCCCCCCAGGGGTCATGACCCACAGGTTGAGAACTGCTACACTACTAGGTTTGCCAGGGACCCATGTTTGCTCACGACTTTACAGAGATTTTCCTTCTATTCATAAAACATTATCTCTTCTAATTCACTGATTCATTTGATTCATTTTCCAGTGCTCAGCTAGGACTCAACTGTTTTGGGCAGTCAAATGTAGTCTGTGGCCAAGTTAAATGTTCCTTTGAAAGAGCTCGGCTGCTAAACGACCATGCTCAATGGTTCATCCTCACCAAGTGCTCTTCTCGAGAAAGATATGGCAATCTTTGCTGAGAAAGAGTTAAGCCTTAGAAACCCTATCAGACAGTTCTGTCCCTTTGGGTTACGGGGGATGAAAATTGACTCGACAGTAGTCGGTTTGATTTTGGTTTATGGAACACTGTGCTACCTCCCTTCAAATGCTTGCTAAACTTCACTTTGTGCATATCTTCCACCAGCTTGTTAGCAAATTCAGAGCAGGGGCTGGACCCTATATATTGTATCTCGAGTGACTGTCCTGAATGATTGACTCAATACATGGCAATAAATCAAAGAAGAGGAAGAAGAATAGGAAGGAAAAAGGAAAAGGAAAAGAAGGCAGGAAGGAAGAAAAGGAGGCCAGCAGGGAAATGACAAGTGCAAAAGAATGGAGACGAGCAATAGCTAGCTCCTATTGGAGATGGGCAGTAAAGGTTTCAAGGAAGAGGCAATGCTTGAATCAAATGCTGAGGTAAAAGTCAGAGTTATCCAGGAAGTCAGAGCAGGAGGATATTAAAATAGAGCTAGCAACACACACCAAAGCACAGAAGTAAGGAAGGTGGCAAGTATTGGTTTGTGTGTTCTTCTGTTGGTAGGAACAGAAGTTACTTTGGCTGGCTTAATTGGGAAATGCTTTGATAGAGATGAGGGTACTTAATGAATCAGTTGGGGCACAGGAGACTGGTGTTAGACATGGGAGCTAAGACTCATTCCCTAAGGGACACCTTGAACTGGCTTGCTGAGGGAGCAGCCCTCTCTGCCACAGTTGGGAAGCTGGAGATTTGGGAAGATGCAATCTCTTGTGCTGCCTCGGGTTCACACCACTGTAGTAATTGCAGTGACCAAGAAGACACCATCATGGCTCTTAGCGCCAGGAACGCACGGCTTTTGAAGGGAGGAAAGCTTTACCTGCAGGTAGGCTGTGCCTGCTACATTCTCCAGTGAGGACATGAGTGGCTCTCCCTCAACAATGCACTTCAAAGTTGTCTCATGTAAATGTGTCTACTTGGGAACACTGGAATCATATCTAGAAAACGAGCAGCAAGAGAATCTGAGGGATTTTGTCTTTAGCTTTCTAACCTCTGCAGGCCTGACAAGTTTAAGGAAACTAGAAGACATGTTGCGCGAACTAACGTACCTATCCCATCTCTGTTGAACATTATGCCCAGCAATAACCCGTATATGACAGTAGAGTTAAGTAAAAATTCTGTGCAAGGATCTTTCTCTTGTGGTGCTTCTTCCATCTTGTGACACAGGACAGGGCTGGCTGATCTTTATACTCACAGTAGAAAGTTGAAGTCCACGCTCCTTTTCTGGATTTCGACCTCAGCTTCTAGCCTGACTTGTAATCAGCAAACACAGAGATAGTGTTCCTGTGGCAGAAGGACAATGGCTGGACAATAAAAAAATCTGATGTTCTTAGGACACAAGAGTGTAGCAAGCAGGTCACAGGCTGGGGTGTAGGTGTCCTTGTCATGCTATTCCAATTATCCCTCAATCACTGTTTGACTACAGACCAGTGGTTCTCATCCCTCCTAATGCTGTGGTCCTTTAATACAGTTCCTCATGTTGTGTGGATCCCCAACCCTAAAATTACTTTCATTGCTACTTCATAACTGTCATCTTGATACTGTTCTGAAGCATCGTGCAAATATCTCGTATGCAGGATGCATTTTCATGGTTGCAAATTGAACATCATTAAGCATAGTGATTAATGACAAAAATGACATGAAATTGTATATTGTGAAATATTTACTTGTAATGAAAAATAGATGAGATTTTGTTTTGAAGCATGGTGCAGCATGGGTAACAAGGGACTCAGATGTGGGCATATCTGCCTGTGTGCAGACCCACCTGGAGCTGGACAGAGAAGCAGTACCTCAGTTCCTAAGACCATCAGATATGTGTGCTTTCCAATGGTCTGAGGTGACCCCTGTGAGGGGGTTGTTCAACTCCAAGAGGATTGCAACTCACAGATTGAGAACTGCTGCTTGAGACCAATTACCTCTAGATTTCCTTCACACTTTCATATCACACACTCATGAAGAAAATCAAGGATCAGACTACCAGCTGTTGGTACCACCACTAAAAATGATGCAATGCTTTCTGAGTTTTTGTGCCACTCCCTGAAATTCAGAGTCCTCAGTGGAACCATCCAGATGGTCTATCTTCAATCATGTGCCTACACTCTCCTACCCATGAGGGGATGGCGATGAGAAGAGTTAGTTCCTTCAGTGTATGAAATGGAAGGCCGTCACATTTCTTACCACGATGCCCAGTGAAGAATTTATCCCCAGTGCAAACTATGTTTGTTCTTGTTGTTATTCGGTGCCGTTGAGTCAGTTCTGACCCATCATGACCTTATGCCCAACACAAGGAAACACTGCCTGGTCCTGGGCCGTCCTCACAGTTGATCTATGTTTGTGCCTATTGCTGCAGCCACAGTGTTAGTCATCTCCTTGAGGGCCTTCCTCTTTTTTGATGCCCTATACGCTACTAAAAATGATGTCCCACTCAGGACTGGTTTCTCCCGACAACACGCCCACAATATGTAAGACTCAAAATCTAATACTTACTTGACAGGGGAGATACATGATCATGAAGGTGGTTTTCCCAGGGCAAGGCGTATTCATTGCACTCTGGATGTGCTGACTCCTGCAATTTCCCCAAATGTGGGAAACTTGACTGCATAATTTGTATAGTAGTGGGGGGACGGCCTTCATGCTCTCCCTTGAATTAAAGACAAAGAAAGAACACGCAAAAAAAATGAGACAAAGTCCCACCATCCTTACCTCTAAGGAGCATTCGGACTGTTCTTCTTCCAAGACAAATTGGTTTGTCTTTTCAACAGACCATAGCACTGTCAATACTCTTCTCCAGCACCACAATTCAAATATTTTTATTATTTTAGTGAATGTTCCACTTTCGCCTGCATGTGAGGAAATGGGAAAGGCCACGATCTGCATCAGACACACCTGAGACCCCAGAGAAGCATGTTTGCTCTTCGGTACTCTCAGACGGTCTGGTGCTGCAGACTCACTCATCCAACTCATGTCTCATTCTCTTGTCTGCCGAACACTGACTGCAGACCCGAGTAAGGCAACAGTCTTGACAACCTTAACCTTTTCTAGCACGTTTATCATAATGTGGCCTATTGGTCCATTGTAAGGATTATAGTTTTCTTTACACTGAGTTGTAATCCATACAGAAGGCTGAAATCCTGGTGTTTAGCAGCAAGGGCTTCAAATCCTCCTCACTTTGAGCAAACAGGGTGGTGTCACCTGTAAGCCTTCCTCAAATCCTGATGCTGAATTTTGCTGCATGTAAGTCAGCTTCTCTATTTTTTCACCATATAGGCTGGAGAAGTAGGAGGAGAAGACACAGTTCTTTTGTATACCTTTTCTGATGTGAAACCACAACTTTTTTCTATCTCACAACTGCCTCTTGATGCATGTATCCACACAAGCATAATGAAGTGTGTTAGAACTCCCATTCTTCTCAAGGTTATCCATAATTTGTTGTGATCCACACAGTTGAATGCCTTGGCATAGTCAATAAAACACCAGTAAACATCTTTCTGGTCTTCTCTGTTTCCAGCCAACATCCAGCTTTCATTGGCATGCCCTTTTTTGAATCTGTCCAGAATCTCTGACAACTTCCTATCAATGGACTGTTTCAACTCTTGTTGGATAATCTTCAGCAAAGCATATTTGCATGTGATATTGCTGATATTGTTCTATAATTTGAGCATGCTGTTGGGACACTTTTCTTTGGAATGGGGGCAAATATGAATCTCTTCCAGGTAGTTGGTCAAGCAACTGTTTTCCAAATTTCTTGGCATAGTGCTATAGGTAGGTTTGTTGTGCCAACATAGTCAATGAAGATAGGTAGATTTGGACAAATTTGTGCATAAGCAAAAGTGGTGAAAAAAGCTGATGGTGCCAGGCTATCAAAAGATATAGTGTCTGGGGTCTTAAAGGCTTATAAGTGAACAAGCGATCATCTAGCTCAGAAGCAACAAAGCCCACATGGAAGAAGCACACCAACCTGTGTGACCATAAGGTGTCAAGGAGATCAGTTATCAGACATCAAGGTGCAAAAAATCATATCATTGTGTGCCCACCTACCAGATATGATAGCTGAAGACAAATGTGTGCATAAGCAAATGTGGTGAAAAAAACTGATAGTGCCTGGCTATCAAAAGATATGACATCTGGAGTCTTAAAGGCCTGAAGGTAAACAAATGGCCATCTAGCTCAGAAGCAACAAAGCCCACATGGAAGAAGCACACCAGCCTGTGTGATCATGTATTGTCGAAGGGATCAGGCATCAAAGAACTAAAAATTATACGATTATAAATGGGGGAAAGTACAGATTGGGAACCCAAAGCCAATCTTCTAGGTGAGGCAACATCTCCTGACAGAAGGGTTGTAGGGAGGAGAAGAGCAATCAGGGTACAGTTTAGCATTGATGAAATATGCAACTTTCCTCTAGTTCTTAAATGCTTCCCCCTCCCCACTATCATGATCCCAATTCTACCTCAGAAATTCATCTAGACCAGAGGATATACACTAGTACAGATAGGAACTGGAAACATGGAGAATCCAGGACAGATGATCGCTTGAGGACCAATGGTGAGAGTGGCAATATCGTGAGGGTAGAGGGAAGTTGGAGTAGAAAGGGGGAACCAATTATAAGGATCTACATATAACCTCCTGCCTGGGGTATGGACCACAGGGAAGTGAGTGAAAGCACATCAGACAGTTTATGATATGACAAAGTAATAATAACTTATAAATTATCACAGGTTCACTACAGAGGAGGGACTGGGAAGGGAGGGGGAAATGAGGAGCTAATATCAAAATCTTAAGTAGAAAGAAAATGTTTTGAGAATGATGATGGTAACAAGTGTACAAATGTACTTTGCATATAATGGATGTTTATATGAATTGTGATAAGAGCTGCATGAGCCCCCAATAAGATGATTAAAAAAAAAAGAGGATATGTAGGTTTGTTGTGCCAATGTGGCCAATGAAGACAAGTAGGTTTGTTGTGACAACATGGCCATTGAACACATGTGAGATTAATTGAAGGGCGGAGATATAAAGGACTCAGCGATCCTTGCCTTTCTCTTGGATCTTCAGAGCAGTGTGCAGCAAGCTGCCTTGGTTGTTCTGTGCCTCGATTTGCATGCTATACTACCCTGGAGACAACTAATCTGTGAACTGTATCACTGTAAGTTAAGGTTTCTTCAAGCCCTGCTTCACCACACCACTGGAATATACGTCTCTTGAACTAGAGACTGTCAGACTCTGTCATGTGGCTAACTTTTGATGACTTGCCGTACTGTTTGCTGCCTATGGCCAGATAGGCTGAATTGCTCTACAGAAGATTACTCTGCGGTCTTCAGGACTTGAAGGACTGACGGTGAATTAGCTGTCTCACACAAGTGAGTTGCACCGAGTTATTTGCAATGCTTTATTGATTGCTTGTTTATTTCTTATGTTAGATATCTATCTATCTATCTATCTATCTATCTATCTATCTATCTATCTATCTATCTATCTATATAAAATTACTAGTGTCCTGGTTTTGCTTCTCTAGAGAACCCTGTCTAACACACATAGACAAGTGAGTACTTCCAGTGCTTCATCAGCTTGATGAAACATTTCAACTGGTATTCCATGAATCCCTGGAGCTTTGTTTTTACCTGATGCTCTCAGTTGAACTTGAACTTATTCCTTCACTTCTATTTGTCCTTGCCCGTATGCTGGCTCCTGAAATGGTGGAACATCACCAAGGTCTTTTTGGTACAGGGATTCTTGTATCAAACACATTTGTATATATGTTGCCATCATCATTTCCAAATATTTTCATTCTGCTTGAGCGCTTAGTATCAGCTCCTCTCCTGCTCCCTCCCCACCACCCTTCCTCCCACCTTCATGAACCCTTGATAATTTATACATTTTTATTCATACTTTATGTCATCCACTCTTGCCCTTCACCCACATTTTTGTTGTTTGTCTCCCCACCCCCAGAGGTATACATTGATCATTGTCTGTTCCCCCATTGCCCCCTTCTCCCCTCACCTTCCCCCTGCCCTCATGGTATTGCTACTCTCATTCTTGGTCCTGGGGGGTATCTATCCTGGATTCCGTGTGTCAAGAGCTTTTATCTGTACCAGTGAATACACTCTAGTATAGCTAGATTTGTAAGGTAGAACTGGGGTCATGGCAGTATTTGTGCAAGCAGAGGAAGTATTCAAGACCTAGAAGAATGTTACGTGCTTCATCAGTGTTAAACTGCACCCTGGTGGGCTCATCCCTTCCTTGTGACCCTTCGGTGAGTGGATGTCCATTTGTCTACAGATGGGCTTTGGGTCTCCATTCTGACCCCCTTGTTTGTATAGAAGTGATGTTTGTTTGAGGTCTTCTGATGCCTCAAACTTGATCCTGTTAACACCCTGTGATCACTTGGGTTGTAGTGCTTCTTCCATGTGGGTTTTGTTGCTTTCCTGATAGATGGTCACATGTCTAACTTCAAGTCTTTAAGACCCCAGAGGCTATATCTGATGCTAGGTACTGTAAACTTTTGTCACCCCATTTGCTTATGGACTCATTTTAACTCCAGTGATCATGCCAGGAAGGTGAGCATCACAGAATGCCAGATTATTAGAACAAAGTGTTCTTGCATTGAGGGAGGACTTGAGTAGAGGCCCAATACTCACCTGTTACCTTAATACTTAACCTATAAATATATGTACATAAACTTATATCCCTATTGTTATATATTAATATATTTATATACTTAACATCTAATTGTATCTTTTCTTTATTCTCTGTTTTTCAAATGACCTGGTGCTTTCTTCATGAGAGATGTTTTTTATGTCCTTCAACATTTCATCAGGTAATCTGTAATTCGTATTGAGTGCAGCAAATCTGTTCTCATAAAAGTAATATTTTGGCTCTTGTGGACTTGTTTTAATTTTTTTCAGCTTCAGCAAGAATTGACATATGAGTAAT
The DNA here is from genome assembly GCA_004026705.1 of Nesogale talazaci. Taxonomy (NCBI): domain Eukaryota; kingdom Metazoa; phylum Chordata; class Mammalia; order Afrosoricida; family Tenrecidae; genus Nesogale; species Nesogale talazaci. The sequence continues at coordinate 98,447 of PVJH01005212.1, read as the reverse complement.
GGAAGGTCTGTTCCAAGTCTGACCTTGGCCTCATTTTAGCAGCTAACATTCAATCTCTCCATTGCCTCTTCCATAGATGGAGTTAAGTCGAGTTCTCTATGTTCCATCTGGATCAGTCAATGTGTATAGTCACCACTTGCGTTGTTGGAAAATGGCATTTGCTAAAAAAAGTCATTGGTATTGCAAAATTGTTTCATGTGATCTCCAGCTTCATTTCTACCAGAAATACTCTATTTTCCAACTACTGTTCCTTCCTCTTTGTATCAGTGCATCCTTATTGCATATTTGATCAACTTCAGTCTGAAGTTGATTCTCCATTAGTAGAATGCTTCAGTTTCTTCATCACTAGCTTTATGGTTGGCGCATAAATTTGGTGACTGGCTATATTGACTGGATTTCCTAACATTGCAATAGATAGAATCCTATTACAGATGGTTCTGTACCTCAAGATAAATCTGGATATGCCTTTTTTGAAGATGAAGACAATACCATTTCTCCTGATGTGTCATTCTCGGCATAATAGACCACATGATTTTCTGATTCAATGTGGCCCAAACAAGTCTGTTTCAGCTCACTAGTTCATAGGATATCAATCCTTATGCAATTGCATTTCATTTTTGACAACTTACGCTTTTCCTTGATTCATACTTTATTTATTCTAAGTTTCATATATTAGTACACTAGGGTGGCTGTTTATTCTCATTTTCAGTTGTAGCCCATCAGCAAATAAAAGTTCCAAAGGCTTTACTTTCACAGGCTTTACTCTGTACATATAATTATGGAGAACTCTATTTTGAGAAGGCAGTCCTTCCTCTGTCATATTTTAAGTGGCCTCTGGCCTAAGTGTCTTGTCTTCAGGCATTCTCTCTGACAATTTTCAGCTTCTATTCATTAGACCTTTGGTGTCTGTGTTAGTCCGGGTTGACTAGAGAAACAAATTTGCAAACACACATATGGATATAAGGGAAAGGTTTATAAACAAGAGGAATGGAACATTGAGAAAGCATCCCAACCCAGTCCAGTCCAAGGTCATAAGTCTGATATTAGCTCATATATCTGAAACCAGTCTATAAAGCCTCCTTTTCAACTCAAAGCATGTGCAAAAGAAGGATCCTGGCACTGGCCGGGGTCTCTCTGTGGCTTCTCTGGCCCCAGAGGTTTGGTTCCAACAAGGCAAGACCATGTAGCTTCTCCAGTCTCTAGGAATCAGGATCGATCAGCTTGCTGTCATCTCATCTTGTCAGTAGTTTGTCTCCAGGAACTCAATCAAGTCTCTCCTCCACTTGGGAAATACCACGAAACATCACAGAATTCTCAGGAGAAAACCATGCCTACATAGAGGTCTCATTAGCTATATCCTGATTGACAGGTTAGACTTCACCTCTAGGCTCCCAATTATGAAATTGATACAGGAATACATGACTGCCACAATCTGACAATGTTTCCAACCTTCTATGCATAAAGTTGTGAGGGGCTAATTCTTTTAATGTGGACAGCTGATTCCTTCTTTGTCTGAAGGACAAAGGACAGCTGATTCCTTCAGTCCTTTGTCTGAAAGCTCTTTGAGTGACCCTGCTGGCATTTGATGCTTGTAGCATCAAATTCGATGCTTCTAGCATCACAGCAAGACACCACCTGCCACAATATAACAACTTGATAGACAAATGGTAGTTGGGCAAATTTAAATTCATACCAACAGTTACTTGGTGAAACCTATGCTAGTCACAAGAGTAAGTAGGGAACAATTTGATGCGGTTCCATGACAGGAATGTGTCCTATTAAGAACAGGACACTGTGAGAGACACGTGAAGGAATGAGTCGTTGGCCGCACACCTATGCAGTTGATCTACTGGTCACTGTATTGAGTGCTTTACCTAAATGAACCTCCCTTAAGAGACATTTTCGATATCCATCCTAAGGATGAAGAAAATGAAGGGTAAATAATCTTTCAAGGTTAGTGAATAGTGCAGAAAATATTCAAATCCAGATTATCCTGTGTGAAGGCTATGCTTGTGTGTTAGTCTGGGTAAACTAAGGAAATAACTCCACATGAACTCATTTGTATAAGAGAGAGTTTTATATAAATGGTAAGTGTGGATTAAGAAAGCATCCCAACCCAGTGCTGTCCAAGCCCATAAATTCACCATTAGCCCATATGTTTGACAGCAATTTAAAAAGTCCTATTCAGTCTCACAGAGCACATGCAATGATGCCAACTGTAGGAATTAGTGAACATGTAAGCACCTCAGAGCTGACAAGGCTTTCCATGCGGCCGCTCCAGTACCCAGGGCTGCATCGAGGTAGGTCCATGTAGCTTCTTCTCAGGGATGCCTCACAGGAAGTGAGCCTGGTAAGTTGAAGCAGGGAACTGGCTAAGGCAGCTGCACCCTGGTACGACCATCAGAGAGCAAGAGATTCGAGAACTAGAAAGGAAAGGCTCTTAGAGCTATTTATCTCTCTGCTCTTCAGTTATCCCACATGTGTTTATTGGCCATGTTGGCACAATAAACCTCAACTATCACAGCTTGTAATCACCAGATAGGTATCCTTCTTTCAAGTAGAGGCTGTATCATTCACACTCATTCAAACTAGCAAGCATTCAAATGCCCCCAAAATATCTTGCAAGATATACATTGTGAAGGGGGATAGTCTGTGAGAAGGAATGAGCTAAAAGGATCTGAGGTACTAGGGGGCTTTATGGAAGAAGCAACATTTGACATAACCTTTGAGAGCTGTCCAGGATTTCAACAAGTGAACTATATGTGAGAAGGGAGACATAATAGTTTGAGAGGACCAACCAAGACAATAAGACCTGGAAGAGGGATGTCAGGATGTTCTAGAGACACGTAATAATGATGTGCTATTGGGATGTAGAGGTGACTAGTAGGATTGAAAGAACAGTGGAGAGTTTATTGTGAAAGACCTGGAATGGCATATGCTATGTTCTGTCATATCATGACCATGACAGACATAGCTAATTGATCAGATCACTGTTCCCTGGGATTCAAGACACCGACTTCCTGCTCCAGAAGCCTATATTGGTGGATCATATTAAGCACATAACCCAAACTGCTTTGCTATCATCATATAGTGTGATTTCCTGGGAAGGGAGGATGGCATGGTAGCACAGATGGAAGAATTAAAAGTGGTTGTGATGTTTCAGGCACAGGTCTCTAGAAGAAATCAAGTAGGTAGAATAAAGACTCCAAAGATGCTCATGTCCAAGTCCCTGAAAAGTGTGGGTGCATGATCTTACATGGCAAAGAAGACTGTGCAAACATCAGCAATCTGAGAATCTCTATGTTGGGTGGTTATTAATCATGTAATCACCAGGTCCTTATATGGGGAAAGCAAGGATCAGAGTCAGAGAAGATTGGTCAACGAAAGCAAAGACTGAAATTATGTTGCCAGGAATCACAGAATATGGTCAGTCTGAAGAAAGTGGAGGGGGATGGGGAGTGGGGAGGAAACGGATTCTCCTATAGATGCTCCAGAAAGAACACAGTCTTGCTGACACCTTTAGCCACTTTAGCCCAGTGAAATCTGTGTCAGACTCCTAAATTCCATAAGGTAGTAGATTTTATTACTGTTTTAAGCCACACATTTGTGGTGATTTATAACTGCCACAAGAGAAAACAAGAACTGTGCCATCCACAGATTTAGAACCATCATTAGGAAAAGAAGGCTTATTTGAGGAGATGGGAAGTGGGAAGGGAGGCTGAGAGATTCTGTATTGAACTTTGTGGATGTTATATCCAGGCTAGATCTTTTGGAGATGTCCTTTCAGCTGATACAACTTTAGGATCCTTTTTTTTTTTCAGGGAGAGAAAGAATGAAAAACTATTTCAAAAAGGAAAAAAATGTGGGTCAGACCATTCTTTTGTTATATACCTACAAGTTTCTGATGGTCTTACCAACTCATTTTATTTAATGCTCATGGCCACTTAAGAGTTTGGACCTTTCACCTATTTTTCATGAGAAAATGGTCCAGGTAAGTGACTTTGGTTTAAGGGATTATTCAGCTGGTAGTGAACAGAATCTAGACTCTTGGGTGTGTTTTGAGCCCTAGTTCTGTGATTCTCATCCTTTGGAGACACTAGGATGCGATTGCAGCACTGACAGAGGCCCAGATCTTCTCAGACACGCAGAAGCTGAGATTTCAAATTGACCGTGCTAACAGGTAAAGGAACTACTGTGAGGGTTAGAGGTAGCTAAAGTTCAGGGCAATGGTTGCAGGAGAGGCAATAACTCTTTGGTAACCTGGAGAAGAAGCTTCTCAGAAGGCAAGTTTCTTCATGTCATGAGGTTACTGCCATCCATGGTCACAGATGATATCAGCCTTGACTCACTGTCTGTAAGTTCAGTGAATGAGTGGGTGGGAAACTGAGCTGTGGTTAAGAGATCTAATTCCTCTTCTTACAGAGTGATCTATTCCTGGGCCTCCTCATGATAGGACAAAACAAAGATGTGGGAGCGAGATGCCCATTGTGGATTCCAGATATGGCAGAAGAGGCCACTGTTAATAGTTTTATTTAGAGTCAGACTCCAGGCATTTCTTGTTGACACAAGAAACCAGAGTCTTCTGGGATTCCTACACCAGCCCATGGGCCATGTAGTGTGACACTGAGTTGGGAACCATCAGGCTATAGCATTTTAAAATTTTAAACCTGTGAACACCTCATGATCTCCATTGGCATTTAGAAAAATAACAACAAAGCAAGACAAGACACCGAAGCTCAGGTCCTAACCATGACCAGCATGGACTGGGATCTCTAACTGTCTTGTTATGAAGTGCCACTGAATTGGTTCCAACCCACCGTGACCTTATGTACAACAGAGCTAAATGCTTCATGGCCCTGTGCCATCCCCACAATTGCCCCTAGGCTGGGGTCCCTTGTTGCAGTCTCTTGGATCTCTGGGTCAAGCAGTAGGGTCTAGATATATATATGCTCGGCAGGTTTCACGGTGATTCAGATATAGCAGGTCTTACACTGGTCTTTGGGATGACATGTAAAAGCCACTTATCCAGACCATGTTATCAGGTAAGGCAGACATAGTAAGGATCACAATGTCTTCCAGGGGCTTTCCCCTCATCGTCCAACCCTTTCTTACACCCCGAACCAGAACTATACCCTAGTGACTCATTGAGATGGTGTCAGTTTACTTTTCAACCCAATGAAAAAGAGTGAAGAGATGTATGTACCCACCTTCCGGTCTTAAACAAGTAGCACCGGGCATGAGTGATCCTCTCTCATCCTTCCACTGATGAATTCAGAGGCATGGAGTAAGAGAGAAGCAGCTTTGAACCCTGAGAAACCGCACGAAGGAGTGCTGCCTCCAGACCTCCAATGTCTCCCCTTGGACTTTAGGGTAGACAGACAGATACGCCACTGCTGAGTGAGTGTGTAGAGATTTTAGTAAGCTTATTTCTTAGTATAGCAAAGCCCAGGCTTCCTTGACTAAGATTCTTTAGTATCATAGATCTTTCAAACTCAGTGCGTTTAAGATTTAACTAAGAATTTAAGTTCCTCTTTTGCCTTGTTGCAATCTGCGATGCGTCAGTTCAGATTAACAGTAACTCTGTGCACAACAGAAGGAAACCCTATCCCTGTCCTAAAATGCCTCGCTGCACACCTCACAGTCATTGCTGTATTGGAGGCCATTGCTGGGGCTACTATCTCAATCCATCTTAATGACGCCCTTCTTCTTTTCCACTGACTCTCTACTTTTCTAAGCACGATGTTCTTCTACAGCTTCCACATTTTATTTCTGCATTCCAGGATCTGCTGGGTTGAACTTAAAATGGCAACAGTTGCTTAGTTTATTCTCTCTACAATTTATTAAGTGGAGACTATCTCCCTATCCTCGAACATCTCATTGGGCTTTTGTGATTAGAATCAAATGATGTATATTGCGTAGGCATTTGCTATCATTGTCTTTTATTTCTCATGACTACATCTCTATCATACGTATCTACAGCTTATACTTCAGCTACCATGAACATCTGGAGACCTGGTTGCTATTACACGCTGTTGTGTTGATTTAGATACACAGGGATTCTGTGTGACAAAGTAAAACTACCTCTGTGCAGTTTTCTATGCTGTTATTTTTATAGGCGTGGATTGCAATTGCATTCTCTTCTGAGGTGGCTATGTGAGCTTGAAATGTCAAGTGCTTCAGTGTTGAGCCACAAGGGCTCTTGTTCAATGTCCAGTGCCAGATATCACTGAATGTGTCTACACTCCCTAAGGGTAAGTTTCCTCCACAGATAATTTTCAATTTCTTACAGAAACCATCTCCAACCAGACCCATCCTCCTAGTCTATGTTTCCACCAAGCTTACTATCCTATCAGAAACCCAGTAGTTTTCACTGACAGAGGCAGAAAAGCATCATCTAATTATGAAAGCTGCAATCTAATATGTTCCTCTAGTAGGTGCCTGGTTGATTTCTCTCTTCTCTCTTTTTCTCATTTTTCTTATCTCTCTCTTAAGAAATTTTGAAAAAGCAGCAGACACCTTCCTACAGCCTGAGTTCTGAAACTCCTCCGGGGAAGGGAAAATTATACTAATCCTGATACCTCAGAGGGAGGAATAGGCACAACAGGCACATTTTACTATAAGCCCTGAATTATGTGCTGCCCCTCGATATGCCTTCAGAGTGCCCCTCTCCCTGACTCTTCAGACATTGTCAGTGAGCTCACAGAACCTTCCTTCTCATTGACAAATAATATACTTGGAGGGAGAGATGTTGACTGTGCACTTGGGAGGGAGGATTCATAGGCTTTTTTTGCCCTGGGCCTAAGAGAATCTCAACCCATTCATAACATGTCAGTTAGAGAGGCGAGAGTTAGGTCTGCTGTGGACTGACTCCCAGTTCTCTGCTGGGGAACTAGGTGTGAGTGTGTGTGTGTGTGTGTGTGTGTGTGTGTGTTTTCAACTCTGGGGAGGTGCAGAATTAGATGGGGCATCTATTAGGGGAGAGAATCGTATAGCAGAGTGTTTCTCTGTGGGCCCAGGACTCAAAGTACTATCATCTACCTTCATGAGGGTCCCTGTCCTCATAGAATCTGGGCCCTATTCTGGCACACAGGGTCCAGACAGCATGTGGACTGTGTTTCAGATAGCTTCTTGACCCCCACTCTTGTGGTCTTGTTTATCATTGTCTGGTCTTCCCTAGAAACTTTGGAGCCAGTCTTGAAGCAAGCATTTTAGCAAGGCAATATTTAATTGTTTTCTGTCATTAGTTCCTGCTGGGGGTAGGCTGGTGCTAAACTGCCTAACCACCTTGGACAATCCAGGTTCTACATCAAGTACATGGGGATTGCTTTGTCCTTAAAGACAAATATTTTAAAATAGCAACAATACGATATCTAGAAAGCAGCAATCAATTCTGGTACACATCTGGAAACAGGAGAAAGCAACTGGAATAATGGGAATGCTTACTTACAGATGTGGACCTGGAGGAGATTTGAGAGGAGGAGAAGGCTTTGAATTCTCCCATGAGGGAGCATGAGAGGTATGATCTCCAGCTACTTGAAGCAATTGGAGTGGATTTTTTATAGAAATATCGTAAAATCAATTAGGATAAGTTCAGATGTCTCTATTGAAGCCATGTAGGCAGAATACATTAATATTAATATAATATATTGATAAATATTAATCTAGAAATAAAACATATTAATTATTTATAATAAATATATTACTATTTCATTAATTATTTTTGTTTGAGGCATCACTGCCCTCTGGTGGTCGTGGGAGCTACCCAGCCTTGCTGCTGCTGGATCTGAACCACCAAGCCAGTGGGCCGCAGACCCGCACTCAACCACTACGCCACCGGGGCTCAGCCCCCTATTTTATTAATTATTTTATTATAATAAAATATATTGATATTTTAAAGAAAAAAATCTGCCCACTAAGAACCCTATATCTAGCAAAAGGATCCCTCAAGTAAGAAGGAGAAATAAAATCATTTTCAGATAAAAAAGAATTAAAAAAAAGAATTTATACAAATAAGACCACCCTTTAAAAATATATTAAAGGGAGTTCTTTAAACAGAGAATAAATAACAATAGATAGCAACTTAAAATGACCTCTAAAGGGATTATTGTGGAGAAAATATTTAAGTAATACAGACTGTATGTACTAAAGTATTACTTAAGTAATGCACAAAATATAACAGAACTATATGAACAAAGTAAGAAATTACAAATAATATTTTCGCAATGAAGAAAAAACAGGGGACAAAGTAGGAAATTAGTAGTCTAATGAAGACAAAATAGAGCTGTTTGCAAAATATAACAAACTATTTTAAACTTGGAAAGAAAACCACAAAAAAACTCCAAACAAATCTAAAGACAAAGGTAAAACCTCGACAAAACATAAAAGAAGAAAATCATTTAAAGAAGCTAAGCAGTCAGAATTAAAAAAGTAGAGAAATTATTGACAAGAAATAATCTAAAGGAATACAGGACAAAAAATTATCATGAACATTGAAATCATTATCTCCATAAGTATCACAACTGACATTCCATGATGCTCACGTTCCCAACATAATCCCAGAAGACAAAGCAAATGTGGTGAAGAAAGTTGATGGTGCCTGGCTCTCAAAAGATAGAGTGTCTGGGGTCTTAAAGACTTGAAGATAAACAAGTGGCCATCTAGCTCAGGAGCAACAAAGTTCACATGGAAGAAGCACATCAGCGTATGTGATCATAAGGTGTTATAGGGAACAGGTATCAGACATCAAAGAGCAAAAAATCATATCATTGTGAATGAGGGGGAGTGCAGATTTGTCACCAAGGTCCATCTGCAGGCAACTGGACATCCCCTTGCGGAAGGAGTGCCAGAAGGAGATAAGCCAGTCAGGGTGCAGTGTAGCAGTGATGAGACATATAACTTTCCTCTAGTTCTTTAATGCTTCATCTACCCCACCATCATGATCCCAATTCTAACTTGCAAATCTAGTTAGACCAGAGTATATACATTGGTACAGATAGGAACTGGAAACACAGAGAATCCAGGACAGATGATCCCTTCAGGACCAGTGGTGAGAGTGGCAATACCAGGAGGGTGAACCGAGGGTGGGGTAAAAAGATTACAAGGATCTACACATAATCTCCTCCCTGGGGTATGAACAACAGAAAAGTGAGTGAAGGGAGATGTCAGATAGTGTAAGATATGACAGAATAATAGTAATTTATAAATTATCAAGGATTCATGATGGAGGGGGAATGGGGATGAAAGGGAGAAAATGAGGACCTGCTACCAAGGGCTCAAGTAGAAAGTAAATGTCTTGAGAATGATGAGGACAACAAATATACAAAAGTGCTTGTCACAATGGATATACATATGGATTGTGTAAGAGTTGTATGAGCTCCCAAAAAAATTATTTTTAAAGTCTCACAGAATGATGGCAATGAGACCATACTTATTAATAACAGCATTGAATGTAAATGGATTAAACTCATGAGTTAAGAGACAAAGACTAACTTTCTAACATTATAGACTATCAGGTGAATAAGAAAACACAAATACTGCTTACAAAAGCACACCTTATATATAAAGAGAAACATAGACTAAAAGTCAAAGATGGGAAAAATGTATCAGGTGAATTGCAAGAGTGCAACAATAGTGATATTTATCTCTAACAAAAGAGACATCAAAATAATAGACAAGTGAGAGACAAAGAAGGCCACTATATAATATAATATATATAGTAATGAAAGCAATATAATAATGAAAGCTTCTTGAACAAGAACTCATAACTATAACTAATATATATGTCCCTAAGAATAGACCTTAAAATGTATTAAAGAAACATATATACCATCATACGACAGCACTAGTTGGTTTGAACACATTACTTTCAAACAAGGATTAATCGACTAGACAGAAAAGTACGAAAGATACAGAAGAACTAAGCACCATCAACTTGCTGTCTTAGACATATACAGACCACATCACCAGACAAAAGTACATTTTACATTCTGTTCTAATGCTAAAGACTCAGAGAGTCAAAATTATATTTCCTATATGATGAAAGAAAAACTAACATTTGTTGGACATTAGGTTGGGTCATGACCTTATGAAGTCGATACTCTTTGGCTCCCATTATACTGATGAAGAAACATAAGCTACTCCGAGGCACTAAGTTGTTAAAGGTCATAAAACTAAGAAATGGTGGGACTGAAATGTAAAAGTAGATGTATGTATTTCCAATACGATTTTAGAACTGAATAGGATTCTGATTTTGAAAAACTGGCTATGGTGGAGAAACAGGTGGAGTCAGCAATTTACCATGATACAATGGAACAACATGGAACTAAATATAGCACACAAGAGTTCTGGGGTGAAGCTGAATGCCGATAATACAGGAAGACAGTTGCCTTCCAGATGGGTTCAATGAGTTTCTGGCCATCAGAAGGCATTCTGTCCAAAGGACGACCAGGAAGAAAAAATATGAAGATCAAGGATGCATTGGGGAAGAGTGAATAGGCTGGCGACCACAAGGATGAGTTGAGAAATTGTGTTATAGGAGGATATTGTTGGCACAAATGGTGAAGTCTATCTACATGTATAGAGTTGTTAGTTCTGGTCAAAGAAAACTCATTGAAAAAATTATTTTGACACATACTTATGAGGAAAACTTTGATGATGGGGTAGAATTATGAAACCACAAACAGAACCACATACGGGTATCTGATCATGACGCACAACCATCTGCGTAGAACTCCTTTTTTTTTTTTTTAACTAGAGAGAACCCTGCATTCTACTACTAAAACCACTGAGAACTTTCCATTTGCACATCTCTGAGGCTCAACTTAGGTAACAGTAAGAGTGCTATAGCCGTTTTTCACAGTTGTCTTCAAAATTAAGCATCCATACATAACACCCTTCCCCGAGGTGCAGAAAGACAGATCTGGGTTAGGAGACAACCCTCTGTTTTTGTAAGAGATAAGGCAGACAGGGCTTCCTGAGATCCGTATCTGTGATCTACACCCCCAGCACTGGGACCCAGCCAGTTTTGGCATCCTCTTGGTCTCCTGATTCTGCTGGTGGATGAAGATAAGGAGGCCCCAAGACCTGGTTCTTCTTCAAGGGCTCCTCTCAGCCAGTTGTTGTTTTTCAGTATCCTTGAATTGGTTCTGACTCAGAGTGGCACAATATGAAATAGAACATAATGTTCTGTGCTAGCTTGACCATTGTGATATTTGAGTCATTGTTACAGCCATGGGGTCAATCCAAATCTGAGGGTTTTCCTCTTTTGTGCTAACCTCATATTTTACCCATGATATTCTTTTCCAAGAACTGTTCTCTCCTTAAAACACACACACACACACACACACACACACACAAAAGACTTCGTTGCAAGGGAGCATTCTGGTTGCACTTCTTCCGAGACAGATTTGCTTGTTCTTTGAGCAGTTCATAGTAGGTTCCTGTTATTGTTATGTCACCTGAAATGCTACATTTCAGCAGTGGTGACATCCTTGCAATTATCTGAACTTTTCCCAGGCATGCTTTCTTTCACTTTACACTTCCTTTCTCCTCTGCTACAAGTTTCATTCTTGGCTAAAATGAGACTTTGCATGAAACTCAGTTCAATGTGGGGTCGACACCTCTCCTCTGTGCTCCCATAAACCATGTGGTTCTTTCATCTGTACACATGCCAAGTCTGAAGAACTTGAGATCAAGCAAAGATATGTCTACTAAGTTTACCATGATATCCAGAGACTTAACATAGCACCTGGCATTCTTTGGTCACAGTGCTCATTGCGAGCAACAAGAACTGATCTTGAAGTGTCAGCTCACAAGCTCGTGTTTTCCAGCTTCGCCTCTGTGAAAAGAAGAGAAATTGTGCATCTTCCTTGTGTTTCAGCTTGATCAAGACCAGGGATAATTTGGACTGAGATGTTGAAGTGGCTGTAGGACAGGATAAGATGGTTGGTTACCCCAAATGGCCACCCAGGCAGACTGAGAGAAGGAGGAGGAGCTTGTGATGGGTTGTTGAGTGGACTTAACTTTAGCTGTGCCCTGCTGAACTGGTGAATCAGTGTCAATACATTTTGTGGACTCAAATTCACCAATCAGATATAGATATTGAATTGCATTTGACAATTATCCCTTAGATTCCTTTCCTTCTGCATTTTCATTTTTATAGACTCTACTTCCCATAAGCATTCCTTGTCTGCTTTTGCAGAAATATTTATGTTAGGTTTTGGTCACAAAAGGAGACATACTTGACCTAACTTTATGCATAAGTGGGGTTTGTGGAATATGACACAGTACTAGGAACTGCAGCCAGACTCTTACCAGGAAACAAGAAGGTTATCAGAAATTAAGGAAACCATAATTTCAGTATTCTCATTTCAAAATCTTCCTGCTTCAAGTCTTGTTTCTGGGCAGAATGGTTTCCTCTGCTCTTCTGTGCACCCCAAAGCTTGTGGGTTTAGAAGTCCTTCGTTGAGAGCAATTATACACTTCCGGGTCTCTGTGAGTCCTAGTTCCTTATTTCTAGCTTTAAAAAAAAGCTACAAAAAAACCCTGTGTGAGTTTATTTCAGAAGACCATCTGCCACCGCTCCAAACAGCCATGGCCTGGGAACAAGGTTGTGTAAATTCACACTTAGATACAACCTATGAGTGATGGAGGACAATACCCAAAAGAGTGGATTGTCTCCACACCTCAATCTTAAATGACGTGCAGCCATGTGTGATTCCTTCTTCATGTAATGCTCCGGAATCTCTTTAGTCCACAGAGAAAAACCTCTGGATGGTTGGAGACATTTATTTATTCACTTTCTGTATGCTAGATTCTCCACTGTAGATTGGGCACATAATAATGAACAGAGCTGACAATCCTTACTGTGCCCTTCCCAGAGCCCTGGTGGTGTAGTGGTTAGAAGTTGGACTGCTAGCCACAAGGTCAGTAGTTTGAAACCACTCGCCACTCCATGGGAGAAAAATGCAACTTTGCCCTCCCATGAAGATTGACAGCCTCGCAAACTCACAGAAGCGGCCCCGCCCCGACCGAGACGGTTGCTCTGAGTCAGAATGGACTGGATGACAGGGAGTTCAGTTTCATTGTTTCATGTCTTTCCCAGAAAGTAGTTACTGCACAGAGAACCACCAAAATACATTGTCTGAGCTGAGGTGTGAAAAGTCTTGATAGGTTGCTCATTGATGAAGTGAGGGAGGGCAGAGTGTCCTTTGTAAGAAGATCTGTCCCAAAACAGAAGAAGGAGGTGCATTGAGGAACCCAAAGGCCTGTGTGGTTGGAGTTCAGGGAACAGAAAGGGTGGCTTTGCAAGATAAATCTGAAGGCAGGTCACGCAGACTCGTAGGGACCGTGTAGAAACTCTCCCAGCATGGGAAGCAACACAAGGGTCAATAGTCATCAGAATCGTAAAACTGATCTCACCTCTTTTAAACAGTCCTTTCATTGTTTTAACCCCATGTGTCTAAGCTAGCAGGAAGTATGATGTCCCCTTGGACATGTGATGTTCTCTTAGCATCAACAACTCTCAGCCCTAGTTAAGGGATTCACCCGTACTCTGACTCTTCCCAGAGCCCACAAAGACCATTGACTCAGACATCAGTTTCCACAGAAGGGCAGGAGATGACAAAGGGGCTACATCTGACCTCTTTTGTCTATACAAAATCTAATGCCACATCTGCCCAAAGATGACTCCAGTGAGAGAGAAGTCAGACATGCCTTCACTCTTCATCCTTCTTTATCCTGTTCTGACGCAAACTATCCCTCCCACAGTACTTCTCTGCTAGGTTTGTTAATCCACTATAGTGACCACACAGAACTGACAGAGAATGTGTGGGATTATGGGAGTTTAGCAGAGAAGCAAGGAAGTTTAAAGAAAAACTTATCACAAATCAGGAGCAGAAAACATCAGGAATACATTCCTATTGCCCACAGCAGTAGTTCTTTTCAGTCCTGCCAGTAGGTGTGTTTCTCTCTGATTTTCACCCTTGCAGCCCAACAACTCCTTGACTTCTGCCCTGTTCAAGCAAGTGTTAAAAAGCTCCTTTAGTGCTGATAAAGGTTCAATGGGCACCCCACAAGGCAGCCTCCTGACAGAAGGCGCTCAGCTTTTCCCAATTCATGGGCTGAATCCCTCACTCTGTCTCACGGTCTTGATGCTGCAGCCTCTGCCTCTCCTGCCACCACCCATTCACACAGGGTCAACACCAATTCATGCAGGGATCTCACACATGGTCCTTTGATGACTTTAGGATTCTTTTCTTGTTTCTGGGATGGCTCAGTTTATATCCAGAAGAACGGTGGAACTAACCAATTCCATCCACTTGTTTGGTGGGGGTGAAAAGACTGTAGAGAGAAGAGCCATACTAAGTAATTTCACTTCTCCACACATGGCTTCCCTTGGAGGGCCTCGGGGAGTCTTTCTTTTCATGAGACGTCAGGTTGGAATGTCAAAATTTAAGGCTGGAGTCATAGTGACATTAAGTCTTAGTATCTCACCCCTGATCTCTACTCTTCTGCTACTTCCTGCCTATACCACATAATCCATGCAACTCCCCAGCCCCACACCACGTAATAGGCTGGACAGAGCTAGCATAGTGGTCAGTGCTAGAGTAGGTGGTTAGTCACTGCTTCTGCTGTCATTGGGGTGGGGTGCTGCAAAACTCTTCAGTAGCCTCTTATATGACCAAGACTCTCAACCACTTGGAAAATTCCCAGATGATTCCTTTCTCCATCTCTGGATTGCATGATTCTCAGATGTCCAAGATGCCTTGGCCATGCCACTGGTGCCCTAAGAGCTTAGCAGCTTTAGAGAAGTAGTGGACCTGAAAAGATGGTCGAGGCACCAAAAAGTTAGCACTTCCCTCACATAGCCCCTCCACTTTTGATATAGCCAGTGTTGGCACTGCCCAGGGACTCCCCAGTCTTATGTTCCAAGCAACAAAATGACCCAGTTCAATATATCATTATGGATTCAAAGTAGAAAAAGCTTCTACCACCTCTGGGAGCTTCTACCACCTATTTGAGATCCCAGGAGGGACATCAACGGTTTCAGTGGCACCTCCAGACTAAGACAGTCTAGAAATTCAGGTCAGACAATCTGCGCCTGAGGAGTAAAGCCTTACGAATCACAATGGGTTGTTACTATATATTGTCTGAAACAGTGTTAGAAGGTGAATCGCCCACCCTGGGTTAGAAGGCAACAATAGACTCAAGTGTTTAAGCGATTATGAGGATGGTGTGGGACTGGGCTATGCTTCTTTGTGTTGTACATGGGGACCTTATGAATCAGAGCTGAGTCAAAGGCAATGGCCTTATAGAAATCATTCATATTCTAAGCATTTTATATTTATTAGCTCAATTCCCAGAACAGCCCCAATGGGCACCAATATTATCTTCAGATGTCAAAGATGTTCCTAAGATCACACACACATATCCTGTGAGGTCAGGATTTGGACCTCCAGGCATCAGAACCAACCACACCACACCATCCCCCTGTTGTAAGAATATATACATAAATGATGAAGAGGAGCTTCACAGAGAAGGTTCTCAGTCTATATCAATGCCCAATTTTCCAGGCTTACAAAATGGGGTTCCTGATTGGTTAGCCACTGGAATTTCTGTACAAAAGCTACTTCAAAAATTCCCAACCAAGATGCAGAAACCTGGGTTTCCATCACCTCAGCCCAGGCTGAAGAAAGCAGGAAGTGGAGGACTCCTGGGAAGTCCCTGTGGATGGGTCCTAACCCTGAGCTCTTCCTAGCTGGCTGCCTGTACCTCCCAACCTGATTTCAGATCCTGGTGGATGAGAGAAGAGAACCTGAGTATAAATTCAGACTCAGGAGACTTGGTGATGATAAAGTAAATATATGCTCAGGAGAAAGTAACCCCTCTCTGGTGGGAGAAGATTTAATCTCAGAAAGTTATGTTTCATTTCATTTTAAGAGCTCATTTGTACATATTAGTTTTCTTAAATACCAGGAGTGCTAGAGAGGGGGAAATTTGGTGACACCAGGCAGTATTCTAAAATATTCCTGAATGATGGTCTAGATAAAAAATGTGCCCCTAACCCTGGAAGGAAATATGTTCTTCCCTAGGTGAGCAAAGCCAAGTCTTAAAGTTTCTTGGCCACTGTTTAGCACTGCATTGTGAGAAGAGAAAGTCTCTTAATTACCCTGAAAACACACATCCAGCCAATGAGAGGTGTTGGGGTGCCGCGGAAGAAGGGAACCGAATGAAACCCACTTGGGAATATTCAAAGGGTTTTGGTTTATGACCTTGTTTATGCTATAGATGCTTTTCTGGGTTATGCTTCTGATATATGAGCAGTCATTTAGATTCTATGATGGGTAGGCTTATTGTGACAACATGGCTAATGAACACACCAATCAATTGAAGGGCAGAGATATAAATGACTCGGCAATCCCCACCCTTGCTCTCTTGCTCTTGGATCTTCAGACCAGCCGGCTGCCTTGTTTGTCCTGTGCCTCCATCTCCAAGTTCCCCTACCCATGAGATACCTAGTCCATGGACTGTGTTGTTGTGAGTTGAGGTTCCTTCAAGCCCTGCTTAGCCACAGTCCTGTTAATATACATCTCTTGAGCTGGGGACTGTTGGACTCTGTCATCTGACTGACTGTTGGTGACCTGCTTTGCTGTTTGCTGCTTGTGGCTGGATAGTCTGAATTGCTCTGCAGAAGACAACTCGGCGGCCCTCAAGACTCCAAGAACTGCCAGTCTACTAGCTGTCTCATGCAAGTGAGTTGCACCAAGCCATTTATACTGCTTTATAGGTTACTTAACTCTTTCTTATGTTAGACATCTTTCAATCTATATAAATATAGAGAGAGAATTATGAGGGTCCTCGTTTTGTTTCTCTAGAGAACCCTATCTAACACAGAATCTCAGGGAAAGTTACCCCATGAAAACAGATTTACAAAGTTTATTGAACTTTTTGAGTCTATTTATAGATAGATAAATGGTAGAAAGCTATTGGATGAGTTCTGGTGCTGCCAAGCAAGTCCCCAGGGAAGCCCAAAGACCGTTGGAATAGCCTTCTGTAACCTAGGTTTGTTTTATCACCCCAGATTATGAAGCCAATTTTTAGTGAACCTCTGTATGACTTCTCAATTCTTTCCTGTATTCTCCTCCCCCTCTCCCCCTGCCCCAACCTGGAATTCTTTCTTTGGCGTTTGAGTATATCCATGGTCTTAGTGAAGGTTTAAATCATCTCTTAGGCAAAAAAAAAATCAGTAAATACTTATGAACCATACAGTCAAATTCCTTTGCATGCTCAATAAAACGCGAGTACACATAGTACACATTTTTCTGGCATCCCTGCTTTTAGTAAGATCCATCTGATGTCAGCAACAATATCCCTTGTTCAATGTCCTCTTCTGAATACAGCCTGAATTTCTGGCAGCTCCCTATCAATGAACTGCTGCAATTATTATTGGATGATCTTCAGCAAAATTGTACTTTCACGTGATAGCAATTCTATCTATGCTATGTTCTAGAAGTTAAACATTCTGTTGGGTCTCCTTCTTTGACCAAGTGGCTGTCTTTCAAACTTCCTGACAAGGACATATGAAAGCTTCTAGTGCTTCACCAGCTCGTTGAAACATTTACATTCCATTTCCACCAATACCTGGAGCATTGTTTTGGATGCAGTTTCACTGCAATTGGTCTTTGCTCATGTGCTACTTCCAGAAACAGTTAGATGCCAACTAGTTATTTTTTGTGTAGACAGTCTCCCTTTGATGTTCTGTATCATTCAATATTTTGCCTCTAGAACCTTTCAGTATTGCAGTGTCAGCTTCCCATTTTTCCTGACTTGTTCCGTTTAAGATAAGCTGAGTATATTCTTCCTTTTCTGTTTTCTGACTCTAGGTCTCTACACATTTCATTATATTCTACTGTGTCTTCACTAGCTTCCCTTGGAAATGTTCTATTCAGCTCTTTTGCTTTACCATTTTTTCCATTGGCTTTCACAACCCTACGACGAAGAGCAAGTTTCAGCGTCTCTTTGACATCCACTTTGGTTTCTTTTTCCTTTTGTGTTTTTTGAATGACCTGTTGTTTGCTTCCTATGTGATGTGTCCTCTCACCATACTTATTCATTCTGCATGCTGAGTAAGTCATCAGCCAGCGGAATCATATGGCTAAGAATGCAGTGCCAGGATTGGAGGAAGACTTTTCCACCTCCCACGATAGGCAGATGACACAACTTTGCCCGCTGAAAGCAAGGAGGACTTGAAGCCCTTGCTGAATGGAGACGAGAATTGCAGCTTTCAGTATGGATTACAGCTCAATGTAAAGAAGCCCAAAACTGTACCAGGAGGCAGCATCATGATAAAAGGAGAGAAGAGTGAAGCTGTCAAGGAGTTCATCTTCTTTGGATCCACAATCAATGCTCATGGAAGCAGCAGTCAAGTGATGAAATGACATGTCTATTCCATTGTGTCAATCCGCTGTGCAAGTCCTTTTTGAGGTATTGGAAAGCAAGGGTGCTACTGGGATGACTAATCTGTGCCTTCGTATTATCAATTGTTACATATACACATAAAAATTCAACCTCAAATAAGGAATACAGAAGAAGAATTGATGTGTATGAATTATGCTGCTGGCAAAGAATATTGAAAACACAAACAAATTGAAAAGAACAAACAAATTTGTCTCGGAAGAAGTATAGCCAGAATACTTCTTGGAAGCAAAAGAGGGTGAGATTTTGTCTCACATACTTTGGACATATGGTCAGAAGAGACCGGTTCCTGGAGAAGGATGTCCTGCTTGGTAGTGGGGCAAAGAAAAAGAGGGAGACCCTTGACA
Source organism: Nesogale talazaci (assembly GCA_004026705.1). Classification (NCBI taxonomy): domain Eukaryota; kingdom Metazoa; phylum Chordata; class Mammalia; order Afrosoricida; family Tenrecidae; genus Nesogale; species Nesogale talazaci. The sequence goes on along the minus strand of PVJH01005212.1, from coordinate 79,626 downwards.
AAATGGATCGATGAAGTGGCTGCAATGATGGACTCACACATGACAACAATTGTGGGTTCTGTTATACGCGTACTTTGTCTGTTGGACCTCTGGTCACAATGAACCAGAACCGACTCAGTGACCCCTCACAACAACAGAAACAACTTTCAAATTAATTGTGTCAACTATTGAATCTCCATATTTTCCAAGGTAAACTAAAACCATGTTGTTTTTAGCGGCCATCAAGCTAATTCTGACTTATGGTCATGGTTGCAGAGTAGAACTTCTCCATAAGGTTTTTGATGCTGTGATCTTTGATGAGCAGATTGCCAGATTTTTCTTCTGAGGCACCTTCAGGGGTTGTGAATGGAAAACCCTTCTTTCGGCAGTTTAGGGCTGAACCAGTTGCACTAGCCAGAGGCTCCTAAATTAACCTTCATGATCCCAATCCACAGTGACACTATCAGACAGGGTAGAGTTGCCCCTGTCAGCTTCTCAGACTACAACTGCTTGTGGGAGTAGAAACTTTGGTCTTTCTCCCTCAGAGAAGGCTGGTGGTTTTGAACTGCTGGCCTTGCATGTCACAGCTCAACATGTAATCATCACTATACCTCCAAGAATCTTTAGTTTCATATTTCTCTGATGGGCTTTTGAATCCTAGATGTTGAGTACTGATTTCAAGAATCCCTAGAAAAGTCTTTTCCCCACCCCTCATCTTTTTGCTCACATAGGTGTGTATGGCCTCACATCCTCTACTGGACATGGAACCAAAGGATCTTAGTTCTTCTGATAGTACTTACCTTAGTTCATCTAGTGTACAATAACTCGAGGTGATTCTATCAGGTGCTTCTTACTATCATCTTTGCCTTCCAGTTTTGTTTCAGATAATATTTAATTGTGTTTTGATGAATATTTTCACGGTGCACTAGGCCCATTGTTTATAGTCTGGATGCTCCATTTCCAGGGGTCTCATTTTCCTGTTTTCTTGCTTCCTCAATTTTTTTCTTCAAGTAATTGTTGGCTATTAAGTTTCAAGCAGATGATTATTTTTAAGGAGCACAATACATGTAGCAGAGTGAATCACTTGATTTGTCACATCTTACCATAATTTTTGTAACTCCCACTAAATGGCAGACGAGATCATTCAAATAGGGTGTGAGGAACTGTAAGGTGGGGATTTACCAATTTTACCATGCCATGTGCTTTAAAATTGATCATCTCATTGCACAAAATCCTATCTCTAATTTAAGAACAATTAATTCTTATATCCTCACTATGGCCCTATTGATATTCACCCCCAGGAAGAAAGCACAGAAAATATGGGGGCTACAGATAAGTGTGGTAAGGAAATTAGATGGTGCCCAGCTATCAGATAAAATAGTGTCTGGGGTACTAAAGGGTTGTTTGCAAACAAGCAGCTCTCTAAGTAAGATGTCAACTAAGTCCACAGGGAAGAAGCAACTCAACATCAGTGACTGAAGGATAATAAAATATATCATAGGAAGCCAAAGGAGGGAATAGTGGCAGAGCCTAAAGTATAGCAATCTGATTTGCAGAAAGTTATGGATAACAGTGGGAGCCCAAGATACATTTGGGGGATCTGTACAGGAAATATGTCTCTGGTGATTTCCCTCTATCCATAATAGAGATATGGGAGGAAATTGGGCACCAGAGTTCATTGGAGAGATGACTACAGGAAATCGAAGTGATAAATCTGCCTCAAGTGGTTAAAACCTTGTTGATATACCCTAAGGTGTGCCTTGAGCCTAATCTGGTTTTCAATATCTTTTTGTTTGTTCACACTGTGGTTTATCTCAGATGTGTTATGTCATTGGGGGTGATCCTCTTGAATTTCTGCTGTTTTTCAGTACATGAAACCCTGTATTGGTGAATCTATGTGGATAACAAGTATATTAAGGGTTTCTGAGTGATGCAGTGGTTTTGGGGGGTGGGGGCGGGGAGAGTAAAAGGGAACCAATGTCAATGAGTTCAAGAAGGAAACTAATGTTTTGAAATTGATTGCAGTAGCAATTGTACAATACTGCTGGGTGTGATTGAACTATGGAATGACTGCATTAATTCCCAATAAAATGGCTTTTAAATAAATAAAATGAAACAAGTCATCTCAGAAGTAGGAAGACGGATCTCAATACCATCGAGGAAAACAAACCAAGAACTGAACATATTCCTTGGACCCAAGATTCTTGTGTGCTGAACCTCCTCAATCCAAGAGATTTGAAAATAGTCATCACAGAGAAGTGACAGCAGCAGAGGCTGCAACATCAAAAGCATATGGGAGAGTCATGGGCCTCCCAGTCCATAGAGGGAGCAATGTTGATGCCTTCCTAAAGGAGGCGCTCTTGCTAAATCGGCTGCCTCTGGACATGTAATCAATGGGGCTAAATTTGCCAGCCCATGGTGCTAGAACTGAGCCCCTGTGGGCCGGGGCTTATTTGAAATGAAGTGGAGTGCCTTTGGACATTTATTGGCAATGCTAAAACAAATTTGTGACATTGTTTAAGTAGGGCAGAAGCCAAGGAATGCTGTAGCAGCAAGGCTAAGGAAAAGAAGCTGTCCTCACCAGAGAACTGCATCTTGATTCTTTCGGACCCTTAATTTCTCTAATAAACGCCATAACCAGGAGTTTTGTCTGTGGGTTTTTTTTTTTTGGGGGGGGGCATCACTGCTCTCCGGTGGTGGGAGTAGGAGGCCCAGCCCCACTGCTGGAATTGAACCTCCGTCCCAGTGGGCCGCAGTCCCGCGCACAACCACTACGCCACCGGGGCTCAGCCCTTGTCTGTGACTTTTGTGTGGCTAATACCTTGAATGGTCATGCTCAGCCAAGAAAAAAAAAAAGCCAGTGCCTTGGAGAGGATGGCTGCTGTCAGAATTGGTAAAGAAGGATGGGGCAGGAGGCATAGCTGCCCTCTGCCTGACAGAATTCATCCTTAAGCTGATGTTGAGTTAGACTCACCTGTCCCCTCGTGAAATCAAAGAACATACTCTGCTTCTGACCCATTCTCGTAGATGATAGTCTGTTGTGAGTGCCAATGTGGTATGTAGTAAAAGGTGAGTCAAGACGGAAAAGCATCTCAGGTTAACAGTGACTGCAACAATGGTCTCAGGCACGGGATGGTTAGTTGTGAGGATGGTGCAGGTCTGGGCAGTGTCTCCTTCTGCTTTGTACAGGGTCCCTGTGCAGCATCAGAACTAATGTGGTGACACCTAAGGACAGCACAACAGGACAAGCATTGGCTTCAGATCATCTTAATCAAACCAACAATTTCAGGTTTTTAAAAAGAATTTGAAGTTTGGTTTCTCTCTCTCTCTCTCTCTCTCTCTCTCTCATTCATTCATTCACGGTCCATCTGTTGAGGCCCGGATCAAAACAATCAGTAGAGGTAATTGGGCATCTCATTTTTCTGTCTCAAGATAGATAAGGTTGTGATTCCTGTCATCAATTTTGGAAATGAGTGTCTTTTCTGTGTTTTGGGTTTTTTTTAAAAAAGAATTTCTTGTTTTAGATGAGTACAGACCCATATTATATTTTAGGTGACTGTTCGAAAGCTTTTGCAATCCAAACATTACTCATGAATCTTGGATGGAAACATAAACTCTTTCAAGTTGATTATGTCAAGTGACTGAGTTGCCTATGAGACGATGGTCCTAAGCCTTTAATCTCAGGAAACCTGTTCCATGAGGTGTTTGTTTATGTCTCAGTAGTATCTGTAACTGTGTCCCCTATATTTTTATTATCATTTGCTCTGATAAGGCTGGAAACATTTTAACCCATATTTGGCATTGCATTTCTTGCCTTCCTTTAAAAAAGTTTTTTTTTTCTTTCATTCTGGAGTGATTAGAGTCAACCCTGTTTATATTAATGTTAGTGTCTCTTAGTGTTAAAGAACCAGTTGGAGTTCCTTTTGATCTATACCATCGATGTCCACTTTGTTAATCTTGTTTCTTAATAACATCTCACACTTTTCAGTGGAAACAGTTCCTTGGCTCCTCCTCTGTCCCTTGTTCATACTCCCCTGGAAATCAGTCTGCCCTTTGTTACATGTGTTAGTCCGGGTCTACTAGAGAAACAAACTCAAAGGCATGTATATGGCTCTAAGGGTATTCTTTATATACAAGAGGAATAGGACATTAAGAAAGCATCCCAAGCCAGTCCAGTTCAAAGTCATAAGTGCGATATTAGCCCCTATGCCCAATACCAGTCTGTAACATCTCCTTCTGACTCATGAAGTCACAGGTCAGTGGGTGCAAAATCCCAGTGCTGGCAGGGGTCTCCCCATGGCTCCTTGCTTACAGGGCTCAGGGTCCATCAACACCATCCAGTGGTGGTAGAGGCAACTCAGCACTGGTAGGGGTCTCCACGTGACTTCGCCAGCTTCAGGCCTGGTTCCATCAGGGTAAGGCCATGTGGCTTCTTCTGCAGCTCGTCCAGCTCCTCAGACGCTGCCATCTTGTCTTCTTCATAGTTCATTGTCTCTGAGACTAACTCCCAACACCTGGGGAGATGGCTTCTCATCTCCACAAGGAAAATATCGTGAGATTTCCCAGAAGTCTCAGGAGGCCTCATTGCCTACTCAATGGCTATCTCCAGATTAGCAGGTTAGACTCCACCCCGACCTCTCAACCATAAAATTAACATAAGCACAGGACCGCCACATTACAGCATAACATTTTCTTTAGGAAATGATTGTTAAGACATGAGATCAATAACAGCGGCATTGATGAGGCCGGCGCACATCAAGAGCTTTGCCAGAGCTTATCTTTGTTGGAGATCCTGAGACTAAAGATGCTAATTGTAACAAACCGTGACTTTGCCCTCTCTTGCATTTCAGGTGTTCTTGAGAGCAACAATAAGACACGTTGCCCTCCTCAATCTTATACCTACCGTAAGAAATCTCAGATGTGAACCATAAGATGACTGATACAATCAAACCAGAAATGTCCCCCAAAACGGAGGAACTCAATGCAAAAGAAGTTAGGCTCAGATCTGGGAAGGACGAGAGATGGGCTAACCAGCTCTTGGTGTAATAATGTTCTGTGGATGCTTACTGGTTCGGAATACAGGACCCTACAGGTCTAGGGGCCCCTTACTCTTAAATGATCAATTCTGGAGTTGAGTTATAAAATTCTTAACAAAGATTGTATTGGGGATAAACCAAGTTGCTGCAACAAGAAGCCTGGTCCTCATGAGGGAATACCAAGGATTTGAACTTGAGAAAGAAAACACTGTCATTTTAGAAGGACCTCTGAGAAAGTTAGTTGGCTAGGAAAAAGAGAAAGGTTGGAAAGTTGTCATTTAAGCAATGATAGATCTCTTTGAATCAGGCACACATTTATGATCAGATCATGTCTCACTCTCTTTTTTGTCCCATTGCTAGTAGATGCAAACTTGCTGGGCTATACCATGAGGAAATCACAGGAAAGGGGGATTTGGAAAGTTCTGTTTACCTTAGGTTTAAAACTTTTAGGTGAAAGTCCTTGGGGCTTGTCTAAACTGGTTGAGGGCAGTTCTAGTTGACACCTCATTAGAATATCAAGGATATTATCTAGGTCATTACCAATACTTGGAATAGTGCCTGGCTCACCATTGAATACATGATGCGAGAGAACGTTTACATACACAACGTGATGGCAGTGAGAGGCGGCCATAGAGGTCCAGCCACATCAATCCAAGCTCCATTTCTCACATGTGACTTTCAGTTTTATGCAGATAAGAACCAGTTTAGCATCTTTTAGCTTGAGTCATGCCTGTAAGCTGCCAATGGCTTAGCATAGTCATCAGCCTGCATACCTCTTGGGAATGGCCAGCCTCTAATGTGAGTGAGTGGGAGGAGACGGCTTAAGCCTTCCCCTCTGACTCTCCTTAGCTAGTCCGGAAGGAAGGAGCAGCTCCACTTTGGAACGCCACTACCCAAGTGCCCAGTGCTCTTCTTTGGGTTGGAACTCAGTCTGTTCCAAAGGCTAGATCCGTGGAAGACCTCATGGCATATCAGGCCCTCCCTTTGGTTGTAGGTAAGTCCCTTCCTCCTCTCTTTTTCCATTGGGACAATTGAGAGAAAATGTCTATCCCTGATGTTTTGGAAATGCTTTCTGATTCTGAAGAACAAGCTTTTAAGTCAGTGGTTCTCAACCTTCCTTATGCTGTGATCCTCTCATACAGTTCCTCCTGTGCGGTGACCTTACCCCCCCACCACCATAAAATTATTTTCATTACTACTTTATAACTATAATTTTGCTACTGTTATGAATCTGGCGACCCCTGTGAAAGAGCTGTTTGACCCCCCAAAGAGGTTGAGATTCAGATTGAGAACCATGGTTCTATGTCAATGCCAACTACACTGAGCTTCAGTTCTACCTCAGGGATTTAGAGATACTCTGAGGTAGGGACTTCAAGTCCATTGCCTGTGGACCAGTAGGTGACAGAATGAAAAAAGCATACCTTCTGTGAGAAAAAGAAAGGGTGGAATCCTTGGGGTCTTTTGGTTCATCTCCATCATTGACAGAAACATGGAAATTGGAGAACTATTTCTTTAAAATGAGCAATGTGGCACAATGAGAAATTCTAATAGCTTCTGTTCCTTAGCCATATGGGGCTAAAGGGTGATAGGGAAGGGACTGTGGAAAATTTAGAGATGGCATTGGTCAATTCCAGCAGGCAGCTGCTATATGAGAATGCAACATTACATAGATAAACTTGTCATTTCACAAGAAGCACCAACTATACCAATTCTTTTATGTGTCATGTTCTGATCAAATAAAATAAAGCAAGCATATATAATATTCAGGCAAGTTTCAAGCTCTGGTTAAGATGGGGGGCGCAGAGAAAACAGTTTGAGATTGGTGGTCTCTTTAGAAGACAGAAAGGATTAAGAATAAAGGAGGAATGGAAATAATGAAGTAAGGAGGAAGTGGCATACGTGATGTTACATAGTGGGGGTTGCAATCAATGGCATGAAATCAATGTCTATGAATTGTTCGTGCAAAATGGACTTGCTCTATAAATCTTCAGCCAATTCAGAATAAAGAGTGAAAATAAAAGATGGGTGGTCTGTGGACCCCATTTCCAATCCTATTTTGGCCCTTTATTAGCAAACCAATTCTCTTTTCTGTGTCTCACTTTCATGGATGTTTGGAGAAGTCTGGAACTCTTAAGTTTTTCATGGACCCAGTAATAGCTCACACTTCCATTGTGGCTATTATGCTCTACAAAGTCCTTTATCTCATGAAATCCACAACCAGATACATAAATTTCTGTAGTTCGCCTAAACCATGTGTTTATAAGATACTTCCAATATGATTTTAGAAATAAAACATTTCTGATTTAAAAAATAGAAGCATAGAAATGTGTGAGATATGTAGCAATACTCTTAAAATAATGACAGACCTAGGCTGTGATTCCTAAATTGTTAACATAATCAAATGGATGTTAAATCCTCCTTGAAACTTAAGTACATCATAAACAGCTCCCTTAATCTATATTCTTGAGGAAAGATATAACTTTATATCATCTGGGAAACTTTGAAGAAGCAATGAAACACAATAGTTCACATTATTCACAATATACCTAGCCTATATCCAGTGAAGTCAAGGTGAGAAAATCAGCTATATATCATATACAAATCCAGGACTCTTGTACATCCATTGAGAGAAGACAGAAACAGAATCTCACTCTAGGATATCACGCTTTCCAGAGATAAGACCGGGGATTGTAACTCTGTCTTCCACCACCAGCCTTATGCCCTAGATATCCAGATTCTCAGGCAAGAACAAGTTGTTGGTCAAACTTTCCTCACACAACTACTCATTAAAGGTAAGCAACCAAGGTCTAATAGTTTGGGCTCTGAAGCTTGGACTAACATTGTCATTGTTGACCTTTACTTTCCAGTCTTCACTGAGTGTTGTGTGGTCTTACCTGGGTACTTGCCATGACTATCATGCAATGAATTCAATGAGATGCAATGAATTCAATGAGTTTATGCATGGTAAAATTTAAACATTTCTTAACTCAGTTTTAAAATTAAAAATGTAATCCCACTGGGCTAAACTCTGTGGGAGAGGACTCTTATTATTATTTCGGAAGAAAGACCTGAGTATCTACCTCTAAAAAAAAATGGCCATTGAACACCCTAAGGAGCAAAGGTCTACTCTGACACACAGGGGATTGCCCAAAACTGTAGCTGACTCATTGGTAGGTAACAATGACAAAATTATTATTCATGATTTTAGAGAAAAGAATTGGTGTCCAGAAAGGCTAACCAATTTTTTCAGGTCAACAGTCAATTTAAAGGGAGAGATGAAGGTTTGATGGTACACGGTGTATTTCTCGAACACCATCCCTCCTTCAGAGAACCTTGTAATGTAGTGCTGATGAGTGCTTATGCATTGGGCATCCAGAGGGCTGGCACTTAAAAACCACCCGCTCCCCTCTGGGAAAAGGATGCGTCTTTCCACTCCTGAAACAGTTACAGGTCTCAGAAACTCCCAGGGGCAGTTTTCCCCTGTGCTATAGAACTAGTGTGAATCAGCATCAACTCACTCGCAGGACATTGACTTTGGTTTGGATTCCTCTTTACAAATGAAACCCTATACAAGGAAGTGCTCTGTAACCTACAAGCATTGTTCCAAATTGCCTGATCCTGGGGAGAGAGGATGCCTCCTTTCCCCAGGGTTGGTTAGTAGTCCCCTATCAAGAAATAACTCCACAATTGATCCATAAATAGGGGAAGAAGAATTTCCCCAGGAAAAATGTTCTGGAATAATGAGGGAAAGCCTGCATCAGGATTTATGCCTCACACCACACATTTGTCAATGGATTGGGGACCTAAATGTGAAAACTTAAACAACAGAATTCTGGGAAGAAGATCTAGAAGCATGGCTTCAGGGCCTGGTCTTTCATGGTGGATCACCAGACTTGACAACAAAAGCATGAAAAAGAAAAGAAAACTAGATAAGTGGGACTTCATAAAAATAAATTATTTTTGGTCATTAAAAGGGCTTTATCAAGTGAAAAGACATGTAAGAGTTTGAGAGAAAGGTTTCAGAAAACATATAAAGGTCTAATATCTTGCATACGCCCTCCTCCCCCTCACACACACACACACACACACACACACACACTTGTACAACGTCTATAACTTTTGTAACAAAAGGATGAGTCGCCCACTTTTTTCAATGGGGAAAGGACTTGAACAGACATATCCAGAGAATCTTAAATGACAACCAAGTCCATGAAAAGATGTTCAGCATCATTAACTGTTGGCATGTGGTTAGTTGCCCTTGTCGTGGTACGGACTCATTGGGATCCTATGCCCAACAGATTGAAACACTGCCCAGTCCTGTGTCATCCTCACAATTGTTATGTTTAAGTCTATTGATGCAGCCACTGTATCAGTCCATATGGTTGAGTGTCTTCCTTTTTCTTTTCTTTTTTTTTTTTTTTGCTAACTCTCCACTTTACCAAGCAGGGATTCATCTCTCTGGATAACATGTCCAAAGTGCATGAAATGAAATGTCAGCATCCTTGCATCCATGAAGCGTTCTGCCTGTTTTCTTTCCAAGGCATATTTGTTTTGTTCCCCTGGCCTTCTGTGCTTTTTCTGTCTTCATCAGTATTCATCAGCATCATAATTCAAGCTCATCTCAGCTTCTATGGCCCCTTTATTGAATGTCTAACTTTCACATGTCCTTCAGATTATTGAAAACATATTGGCTTGTGATAAGGGCACCCCAGTTCTCAACATAGTCCTTGTTCTTTGATATTTTAAAGATGTTTTGTGCAGCTACTGAGGTGGGAACAGAATCGTGATTGATATGCACAGTATTTGAGATTAGAAAAGTTTACAGGATTGATTCTGGAGCTCTCAGGTCATGTTGTAGGGGTTTGACTCTTGATCACGTTGTTCTGGTATCTCAATTTCCATCCAGAGTACATTTAGGCAAGACCCTGAGGGTGACACTGTCCCTTGCTATCCAGTGGTGTCACTGCAATCCACTTTCAAAGACACCCTGTCAAAAGACACCACTGTTTCCATTGGTCAGCAATGGTCATAAATTCAATGGATGCTGAATTTATGTGGAGATTCCAAATAGACTGGTACTCACAGTTTAGGCTCTAATACAAAGCAGCATTCACTGCAGCACTTTTCACTTTAGGCAAGTAGTGGAAACAAAAATATTATTTCGTCTGCAAATGAAAAGATAAGTTAAACGTAGTTTTTGCATACAATGGACTATTAGTCATAGGAGAAATAATGTCCTGATGCATTTCAAGACTTAGGTGAACCAACTTGGAAAACAAGGTGCTGAATACAAATTACTTGCACAAGGAAAAGTAAAATTTGATTTTACTTAGATAGATTAAGTAAATAATATAAAACCAAAAGCTATCAGCATGTGTGAGAGAGGAGAGTTTTACTCAGGAGCATTGAGTTTTTATCACAGTGACCAGAAGCATTTAGAAAATGGATGATTCAGTGTATTCCCAGACTATGATATTGTCTCAAATGAGACAATAGAGGAAGACTTGATTTATGAAATAACCACACAAGTAGCCCAAAGGATCAGGTTCTGTGAAGCAAGTACTCCTCTTTCCTCCTAGTGCAGGAATAGTCCCCAGTCGGTTGGGTTAAAAATGCTAGCCTAGCAAGAAGTAAATTCATAATCTATGGTCAAGGGATTATTGACAAAGGTGCTTAGTCCCCTAAATAGAGAATGAAGAGCCTTTTCAATAAATGATCATTAATATGAAGAATGTAATCAATGCCACTGAACTATACATCTAAGAATGGTTGAATTGGCCAATGTTTTGTTACCTATATTTTTGCTCCCTCAAAAATCCCTCAGTAGGGTTTTCTCTACTGAGCATTTAATAACTTGCTTGGCAGGTTTGGGTAAGTGGAGACAAACAAAATGATGATATTAGATTGATACCATGGCAGTTTGCATTTTATGTCTTTTTTATCTTCCTACTGTATCTAAATGCTTACTGCTTTCTGGGAAAGAGTAATCAGAGCTTTTGGATCATTATTGTATTGATGATTAACAAAGTCTGGGCAAGAATACTTCCTGTATTATGTGATGTGTGCTGAAACACTCAGTGATTCAAGAATTGACTGAAAAGTCAAAAGCCAAGATTAAGTGATTACAACTCAGCACACAAATCTGTCTATCTGAAGGCAGTGGTTTAATTTTACAAATAGTTTTTGGGTAACCCAAATGCTTCCCCACGAGGCCCAACTGAAATTGTGAGATTTATCAAGATCCCTTGATAAATGGGATTTCTCAAAAGGGATGTTTTCTGGAGGGAAGATAAAACGTGTGAGGGCATGGGAAGTAAAAAACCGGAGTGAGGAAAAACAAAGATGATTTCTCTCCACAAAGACCCTGAAAGCTCAATTCTCTCTGTCTCAACAATGTACTGCTAGCAAGATCTGGTTGTGTGCATCTCTTTCTAAATCCACCTTCAACATGCTTCTGTGTTGTTGGTAGATGGAAATCATCAATGTTGAGTGAATCAACAGCACAAAAGTTGGCACAAGCTACAAACTAGAGCTTGTTTTCCTGAAGAGTCCCTTGTTAACTTTAACAACATGTTACTATGGCTTCAGGCTCATCAACCCCGATACAGTCCAGGTCTAACCCATCTAGTTACTATCTGGAATGATTTTATGAAAACCAACCTGACAAAACTGCCCTCTAATTCTCTCTAAGATCAAGATTAAGTTCCCTAATGTGCTATTTAAGTCCCTTCATCCTTTGGCTTCCACCCCTATCTTCAGAGGCCACCTATATTCCAGTCTTCCTTAACAATGGGAATTTTTTAAATAGAGAGCATCAGGTTCTGCCTTTGACTTTAGTTGCCAATGACCAACCCTTCAGGTCTGAAAAACTGAAAAGGCCAGACCAGAGGTCTTTCTAACAAATCTGAAGCCATCAGAGAATGATCAAGGCCGTACATGATCACAGAGAGGTGAAACCCAGCATTGGAGTCTTTTGTCCTAGAGCAGCAGTAACTTATAGCCCAAACTGTAGCTCAGTTGTTGTTTTTTTTAAACAGTTCTATTAGCATAGGACTCATCATACAATCCAGTAGTTCAATTCTATTATGAAGAGTTATACAACCATCAACATAAACAATTTTAAAACATTTTCTAAATTTCCTTCTTGTACTTGCTTCTCACTTCCCCCCAACTTATAGGGTCACTCTTAATTAGAATGGACTCTATGACAGTGATTTTGGTTTGCTTGTATATCCTTCAAGCAGCTCACACAATCCCAAGGACCATCAGAAATCATTGCACTGTCTTTTACTTAGTTTAGAAGTTAGCATAGATTCTCTTCTAATGCATGTAACTTGTGGTGTGATCTGCTTTGGGAGCAGAGCTCGAAACAAAAGCTCAAAATTGGGAAAACTGTATACACACTGGTATATTCCACAGTTCTTCCAGGAACAGTTCCATATGCCTTCATCTTCTTGATTCTGTTATCTTTTTTTTCTTTTACTGGGGGCTCTTACCACAATCCATATATATACCCCGTGTCAAGCAGATTTGTACATTCATTGCCATCAGCATTCTCAAGATATTTGCTTTCTCTTTGAGCCCTTGGTATCAGCTCATTCCCCCCTCCCTCTCCATACCCCTCTCCCTCATGAGCCACTGATAATTTATAAATTATTATTATTTTGTCATAGCTTACACTGTCTGACATCTCTCTTCACTCATTTTTCCGTTGTCCATCCTCCAGGGAGGAGGTTATATGTAGCTCCTTATAATCAATTCCTCCTTTCTTCCACCCCTGCCCCCTCTTTCACCCTCCCAGTGTAGCCACTGTCAGCACTGGTCCTGAAGGGGTCATTTGTTCTGGGTTCCCTGTGTTTCCACTTACTATCTGTACCAGTGTCCATCCTCTGGTTTGGTCGGATTTGTAAGGTGGAATTGAGATCATGATAGTAGGGGGAGAACTAGAGGAAAGTTGTATGTTTCATCATTGCTACACTGTACCCTGACTGACTCGTCTCCTCTCCTTGACCCTTCTGTAAGAGGATGTCCAGTTGCTTACAGATGGGCTTTGGGTCTCTATTCCACACTCCGCCTTATTCACCTTGGTGTGATTTTTTGATAGTTGATGCCTGATACCTGATCCTCTTGACATCTCGTGATCACACAGGCTGTTATGCTTCTTCCAGGTGGGCTTTGTTGCTTCTAAGCTAGATGGTCACTTGTTTACTTTCAAGCTTTTAAGACCCCAAATGCTATGTCTCGTGGTAGCCGGGCACCATCAGTTTTCTTCACCAATTTTGCTTAAGCACCCATTTGTCTTAAGCGATTGTGTCCGGAAGATGTGTAGCTCAGTTTTTGAGAGAATACTAGAACTGATGGAGAATAGGAAATAAAATGTCTGCCTTTGTACTGATCAAGACACCAGGTTTTGACCTTTCAGGAGAAGGAGGAACCAGGAATCAAATTATTCCCAGAGGTGAGTCACTTTCAACCCCATGTGGGTAGTCACTTGGGGCTGCACTGTCACCTAGCTACCTAGCAAAAACAAGCATGAATCTTGTGTCTGGATGAAGACAACATCATGCAATGCCTCCAAGAAGTTCCACAGTTCTTGAGATATCATTTTTCAATGGATAAATAATCAGGCACATGCATGAAAATGGGGCCTCTAGGCAAAGGAGCATCTGGGATGCAAACAATTAATTCATCAGATGCAGTCTTTATAAAAACTGTAAATCAAAGAATTAAAAGACTTAACCAAGAGATAACTGGTTACTGTACAAGAAGAGTAACTAAACAGAGACCCTAAGGCAGAAAGATGCAATTAACTGAAGTGGAGAAATAGCTCTTTTACTACAGACTTCCTATGAAGTCTTCCTACACATGACAATTTATCAGTAAGAATTCAAGAAGAGTGAAACATGGGCATTATATGTCTTTATGGAGGCTCAGGAAGCCTTGAAAGCTTGAAGTCATGAAAAGCCATCTTAGCATGATGTCTCTGGATGCTGTTGCTGCTGCTAGGTGCCACCAAGTCCATTCCAACCCTTAGTGTCCATCCATTTTATCAAGGACCTTCCTCTTTTTCACCACCTCTCTAATTTACCAAGCATGATGTCCTTCTCCAGAGGATGGCTGGTTGCTCTTGACAAAATACCCAATAGGTAAGACAAAGTCTTGCCATCATTGCCTCTAAGGATCACTCTGGCTGTACTTTTTCCATGGCAAAAGTGTTTGTCTTTCAGGCTGTCCATGGTGTTTTAAATATTTTTCTCTAGAACCACCATTCAAATCCTCCATTTGTCTTCCATCTTCTTTATTCAATGTCCAACTTTCATGTGCATATGAGGCAATTGAAATGACCCTGGCTTGGGCCAAGCACACCTTAGTTCAATACTCTAAAGAGATCTTGTACCACGGATTTATCCAATCCAATGCATCCTTCGTCTCTTGACTGCTGCTTCCATGAGCACTGATGGTAGAGCCAAACAAAACAAAATCCTTGACAGCTTCGATTTTTTTCCCCATGTATCCTGATGTTACCTATTGGTTACCACCAGCTGTGAAGATTTTGGTCTCTTTTTTTACATTGAATTGAATTTTACATTGAATTTACATTGAATTTTACATTGAATTGGTCTCTTTTTTTTAACATAATGAAGGTTGTAATCCTTAGTCTTCACTAACAAGTGTGTCAAGTCTTCCTCACTTTCAGCAAGCAAGGCTGTTCTCATCTACAAATCACGGATTTTTAATAAGCCTTCCTCTAATCCTGAACCAATTCTTCTTCATATAAGCCAGATAGCTTCTCTGATGATTTGCTCAGCGTACATATGAAATAATTATGGTGGGAGAGTACAACCCTGTGACACACCATTCCTGATTTTGAAGCATGCTTTCTCTGGATACTGGGTCTATTATAATTCCTAGAACATTGTTTTAGACTCATTTCCTCTCCCTTGCTTCACCCATATTCTTTCCATTATGACCAATTTAACTCCAGATTCCTTGCCATTGAAGTGAATCTGGTGTCTAACAACCCCAGGTGTACAGAATAGAACTGTGTTCTGTTCGGTTTTCAAGGATGTGACCTTTTTAGAACAATTTTACAGAGCTTGCTTCTGAGGATCATTTGGGTGGGTTTAAGCTGCCAACTTTTGGCCTAACTGCCCAGCTCTTAGCATCTGTGCCCCTTCTGGGAGCCCAAGGCTCATACAGAAGGCACTGGATACAAGTTGTAAAGTGACCAGACTTCCTGCTTTTTAACAATTTAACAATGTCCCATGGTGTTTTAAAATTAAAATAAATATATTACAATACTATTTTTGCATTTTATGAACATTTTGGTTGCTCCATATTTTAATCAAGAGCCCCCCTCCCTGGTCAATGGTGTCCCGCTTAAAATCTGGTCACTTTATACAAGTGTGATGACTGAAAGCTCACAGAGGGAAACTATCACATGCTGATGGTAAGGCAGCTCCCACTCACTATGTGCTGTGGTAATTAAGTTTAATTCAGAAACTGGAATTAGGAGTAAGTAAATCAAGAGATTTGCTGTGGTCCTAAATCATAAGGGTACCAAAACTTGTGCTTTACACAAGAAGGAACTAAGATCGTAAATGTGGTCACAACTGAGAATGAGTTCAGTTCCAAGAAACTCAGGAAAATTTAAAAGCACACTAATGAGAAAGTAACTCCTCTCAGAAGGGAGAGGATTTTAGAGTCATTAATGTCAAAGACCTTTGGTCGTGATAATTCCAAGATCTCAGAAAGCTTGGTTCAGTTTAATTTTAAGAGTTTATGTGTATAACCTATTTTTCTAGAAGATTGGGATTGATATAAGTTTGGAGGTATTCAGAAATATTCCTTAATAATGGTTCCAGTAAAATATTTTCCCCTGTCTTTTTTTTTTCCACCGAGCGATTCTATTGGTTTAAGATGAGCTGCGTATGAGGTAATAAAGCCGTCTGGAGGAGCGGGGGAGGGGATGCAACGGTTGCCCCTGTCAATGAAAAGAATTATGGTAACTCTCTGGAACAATGTCTAGAGTTCCCTTCTCACCCCATCCCCCTTGTAGCCCAAGTACTTATTGCAGTCTTTATGAAATTTTTATAACTTGCTACATTGCTCAAAGGAAAAGAGGTTGGATGCAATTGTCATCAGGCAGGGCCAAATAAGTCTGAGAGTCTTGTCTTATTTGTCATATTGTCAGGGATTTAAAAGACAGGTCATTCTTAAAACAATCAGCCATTTAAGCGAAGTGTCAACTAAGTCCACACAGAAGATGCACACTAATTAATCTGTGTGATCTAAGGATAGCTACAAGATAAAATCCAAATGTTGAGGACAGGATAATATCAGAGCTTAACACATATGGATTACACCTCCAGTGAAGCCCACCTGATCATAGTCCAGGGGTGTGAATAACCTTGCAATCAGACAGAGAGAATTACAAAGTCAATTATGGCAGCTGCTGTTAAGTGAAAATGTAACACCTTATCATTTACTCCCTCATTTTATGCACTTAAATTTGCTTTTAATATTTTTTGCTTTCTTTTCTATTGAGGTTATTCTGTTTTATGTTGTCATTGCAGTTGTTTGCTTCCTGCTTTTGTTTTTTTTTCCTTTCAGTAAATGATATCCAGGATAGGTAAATCAATAACAACAATAACTTGATTAATAATCACCTAGAAGTATGGCAGGAAAAGTTGAGGGGAAATGAGGAACTTACAATAATGGCTATGAGAAAAATTAAAATGTTCTAAAATTGATTGTGATGATGATTGAACTTTTGAAATGCATCATATGTAAAATATTTTTTAAATATAATTTTATTTAAAAGTTTTTTTTAAAGATAGGTCCTGTTCTCTGGTTCGTCAATAGAAACATCTTGAGAATGGCCTAAGACTTTAAGAACCTTATTGTTCTGTTTGCTTGCTCATGGTCAACAATTATTTCCATGGTTATCCTGAAAGCTGATTTAATATAAAACACTTATATATGATTCCCAATAATATAAGCTCCAGTGTGACAAGTAGACATTTTCTATGTATTCTGATTTCACACAAGATGCCATCAAGACAGCCTGTTTGCTACTGATCTTCTCACTAGGACCACCTTCTAAGATATCAATTTCTCTTTCTTCCTCTCTAATTTGGAGTTAGTTCATTGGCTCAGTGACTTCAGGGTAAGCCCCCTTTATTAGCAGTAGCATGATGGAAGGAAGGTGTGTTTTGTTTTTGTTATTGTTAGGTACTGTCCAGTTGTTTCTGACTGATGGTGGCCTTGTGTCCAACAGAATGAAACACTTCCCAGTCTTTCACCATTCTTACAAGCTTCTTTCCTGTATTTGAGCCCGTTGGTGTAGCCACATCAGTTCACATCCTTGAAGGGATTCCTCTCTGTTGCTGATGCTCTGCTTGACCATGCAGGCTACTCTTTTTTAGTGGATGGTTCCTTCAAATAACAAATGCAAAGGACATGAGATGAAATCTCTCCATCCTCACTTCTATGGAGTAGTGTATTTCTTCAAAGACAGGTTTGCTCATTCTTCTGGAAGTCAAAAGTATAGTCAATAGTCTCCACTAACCCCAAGCCCCAAAGGCACCAGTTTTTCTTTCTCCATTGTTTAGCCTTCATGTACATATGAATTGACTAAAAATATTATATCTTGGCACGGGTGCATCTTAGTCCTCAAGGAGAGAGGACTTACTTATCTCCTTTGACATGGAAGGAGGTTTGGGACAGAAATGCAGGCGAAAGATGTAAGGATTAGGGGCACTTGTGACCTATTGCACACACTCTACCTGAGGTAAGCTCAATACACAACAGCTGACTATTGTTTGAATATTTCCTGTGTGCCAGGATCAGGGAAAAGCACAACATATACTCTTTTGCTCCTCACAGCAATTCATCATTAACTTCTAAAATTAGACTACTACTGCCACTACTACTATTACAACTTTACTATTATATTTCAAAAATAATGAAACAAACCAAAGCAGTTTGGCACATTGTCTAAAGTGACCTAGGTTGAAGTGTTCAAGTATTCAAGCTCTGACCAGCCTGACTTCATCATCCGGCATCTCTATTTCCTCCCCTATGCTGCCCGAGGGACTCCCTCTTCCCACTTTCAGGGAGAGCCCCATGGCAAAGGTCATCGACCTGAGAAAGTCTAGGAGCCCCTGGACTCTGTTCTTCAGAAGTCTGTCACCTTTAATTTGGGGTGGGGCAGAGAGACATGGAACCAGGAGCTGCAATGTGGGGCAGGCCTCTGCTTGATACCGTATAGCATGGGTGAAGCCCCTCAATCTCACCTTGCCCTGTCTCTTTTCTTTATAAGCCATTAAGTTCATTTTTGAGAGACTTTAGTTGATTTTAAAACTGAGGCAGACTCTAGAAGTAGCATAAGAAATACAAGTGGCCAGGAACGGGCCACAGTGGGATGCTAACTGTCGTCTCTCCCTTGAAAGTGTCATGACAAAATTATGTGCCTGATTGTTAATTATTGTTCCCAAAATGATAGACCAAGTTTCAACTCCTACTGAAAGCGGGAAAGACCCCGGCGACTTCATACACATCACCTCCGTCAGCCACACGAAAATAGGCCAACCCAGGTGCCATCAATGCAGGGTGACCTCATTGGTGTCAGAATAGAACTGTGTTCCCTAGGATTGTCCGCAGGTGCTTTTTGGAGGTAGACCTCTAGAGATGCCTCTGGGTGCACTCCAATCGGCAACCTTTTGGTTAGTAGCCAAGCTTTCCAACATTTGCACTCATCAAGGATCCATGTCTTTTCAGCAAGCTCCTCAAAGACATACAAGCAAGCAGAGAAGCAAAATACCCCTGGTCCTAAAAGGGACATGCTCTTTCTCCAGGGTATTTCAAGGAGAGTGAATCTTGCCCTTGAGATCAAATAGCTTGTGCAAACAGAGCAGGGGTAGATGCATGGCACACCAGTCATCAAGAGATGGGAGACAACCTGAGAAGGAATGTTCCGTCGGCTCTAGAAAAGAACTATAAAATCTACAGCTATTCAGTATGACTTTCCTTCTTTGAATGGTTTAATTCTTATGGTGACACATGACTCTCGTGGGAGGAAGCATCTTGGGCTGGGAGTGAAAAGACCTGCACTTCTGAACATAACTTTGCTGTTCGTGAACGATGTCATCTTGGGAAAGTTCCTTCTCCTTTCCGGATCTTTTTGAAAACCAACTGCTATTGAGTCGATAATGACGTACAGTGACCATACATGACAGAGTAGAATCTTTCCCTGGAGTTCCTGACTGTAAATCTTTATGGAAGGAAGTATCCTATTTCCTTCTTCCTCTGAGTGGCTCATGGGTTCAAACTGCTGACTTTGTGGTAAACAGCATCACACAAAAACCACTAAGTCACCAGGGTTCCCTTGGATCTTTATGAGCCCTCTGTACCATGCTGATGGAGTGGGGTGGGAAGATTACCAAGCTCATATTAAGTTCTAATACCTTACTCTCTTTCTACAGAGTAAGTGCTCTGAGTCTGCTTGGCTTTCGGCAAACACAGTTGCATTATCTTCCTATTTCAGGTGGTCAGCCAGTCCTTCTCTAGCTCTGAGACCACACTGGTACAGGCAAGTGAGTATACTGCAGAGTGTCAGAAAAGTGGACAAATATTCTTGGAAGAATTACAATATGAATGCTCCTGCAGATGAGATATCATCTGGCGTACTTCGGGCATGTGATCAGAAGGGAACAGTCTTTAGTACAAGACACCATACTTTACCATGCAGTGGACTAGTACAGTGACGACAACACTAGATTTCCATCATTGTGAAGGTGGTGCAGGACGGGCAGTGTTTTGTCCTCATGTATGTCAGATCACTATCAGTTGGAACCTGACAGCAATGGCACCTATCAACAAGCAACATCCTTCTGCACAAAGTGCCTTCTTTTCTGTCAACACAGTTTGCATCACGAAACACCATCTCCAGCTTCTTTCTAGTCCGAGAATATAAGTATATTTACCTTTCTCCTAGTTGTCTAGAATGCTTAGAAAAGGAAGTTCATGGTTATGAGTACTCCTGTGGAGGAAGAAATTCCTCATTCCTCCCTCCATCTCTCTCTCTCTCTCTTTTCCTCCTTTCCTTCCTTCCACTTGACAGGCATGATTATTCTTACCTTAAATGAGAAGGCAGATGCCCTCAATAGGTCAAGTCATTTGTTTGAGGTCATGAAGGTAGCACATGGCCAGTAGAAGAGTTGGGATCTGAGTCCACGCCTTGTGCACAAGACGGTGACTTTACAGGTGTCAGTTGGGGAGTGAGATAAGCCTGACTGGAGCACAAGGGAGCAAATGAAGGGGGAGGAAGATAGAATGGAGTACATCCTGGCCCACCAAGCCTTCAGGATGACATTCCCAGTCATAGCAGCAGATGCAGAGAGAGGATCATATGGCCGGCCCCATTATGAAATATGGCTACCCTTGCTGATCCAATGGCCTTTCGGGGTCACCAATGGAGAAACAGGGTCAGGATTATACCCTGTCTGGCCCAACCACACCATGGCAAAAAGACAGGGTATGCAACAGAGCATAGACCTCCAGATGGAGTGCCAAGGATACACTTTGGGACCAGGGTGTGACACCCCATCCGATTCAACCAGGGGACACTCCAAGAGGTCAACAAACAGACCTTGAACTATTTACAGGTTTTCATATTGTTACTATTTTTATATATTTTACATATAGATATATGTATATTGGACATTGAGGTTTTTTGTTGATGTTATCATTGTGCTGTTTTCTTTGGTTGCCTCATTTTAGGATGTCTTTTTTTGTGCATATTGTTTTCTCTGCAGGTCTATCTAGATGGAATAGGCCGAGTGAACAGTCTGGAGGCAAAAATGATGGGACTGATGGTTCTGGGGTGGACATGGGAGAGGGGGAGGTGGGGGAAAGGAGGCGGTGTTGACCACCCCAGGGATGGGGAATAACAAGTGATTCAAAGTCGGGTACAGGATGGGTGTGAGAGGTTTGGTGGGGATTGATCAAGGCTAATGTGACAGAGAGAAAATGCTGAAACTCAAGTGGAGGTGAAGCATGATGGTGGGATGGGAGGAGGTATAAGGAAATAGAGGAAAGAACTGGGGAGTAAGGGGCATTTACAGAGGTTTAAATACAGGCATGTACATACATTTATATATAATGATGGGGAAATAGATCAATGTGCATATATTTATAGGGTTAGTATTAGGACAGCAGATGAGCATTGGACTGCCACTCAAGTACTTCCTCAGTGAAAGAACATTTTGTTCTATTAAATTGTGTGTTTGTTTGGGTAGACTAGAGAAACAAATTCATAGACACACAGAAGGGAAAGGTTTATACACAAGAGGAATGAAACACTGAGAAAGAATCCCAATCTACACCAGTTCAAGGTCATAAGTCCAATATTAGCCCATATGTCTGATACCAGTCTACAAAGTCTTCCTCCAACTCATGAAGTCATAGGCCAATGCATGCAGAGTCCTGCCTCTGACAGGGGTCCCCTCATGGCTCCTCATTTCTAGGGCTCAGGGTCCATCAGCAGCACCCATTGGTGATAGAAACATCTCAGTGCAGGCAGGGGTCTCTCTGTGGCCTTTCTGGCTTCAGAGGTCTGGCTTCATCAGGGCAAGGCAGTGTGGCCTCTCCTCCTCCGGCTTCTCTGGTTCCTTAGATGCTGTCATCTTGTCTTGTCAGTATAGCAGTTTCCAACAACTGGGAAAATGGCCTCTCATCTCCATGAGGGAAATACTGCGAGACTTCCCAGAATTCTCAGGAGAAAGCCAAGCCCACACAGAGGCTTCATTGGCTATCTCCAGAGTGACAGGCAAGGCTCCACCCCTACATTCCCAACCATGGACTTGATATCAAGTACAAGACCGCCACAAATTGTGAAGCAAGCCCACATGGAAGAAACATACCAGCCTGTGTGACCACGAGGTTTCAAGGGGATTTGGTATCAAACATCAAAGAACTAAAAATTATATCACTATAAATGAAGGGGAGCACAGATTGGGGACCCAAAGCCCATCACGACATCCTCTTACAGAGGGCTTGCAGCAAGGAGATGAGCTAGTTAAGGTACAGTGTAGTAACAATGAAATGTGCAACTTTCCTCTGGTTCTCAAATGCTTCCTCCCACCCACTATCATGATCCCAATTCTACCAGACAGATCCAGCTAGATCAGGGGATGTACACTAGAGTGGAAACATGGGGAATTTAAGACAGATGATCCCCAGGGACTAGTGGGGGGAGTGGTGATACTGGGAGGGTGGAGGGATGGTGGAGTAGAAAGGTGGAACTAATTTCAGGGATCTACATATGACTCCTCTCTGAGGTGTGGACAACAGGGGGATGGGTGAAGGGACATATTGGACAGTATACATATGAAAAGGTAATAACAATTTGTAAATTATTAGGGGTTCATGGGGGAAGAGGGGGAGGGGAAATATGGGAAGCTGGAATTAAAAACAAAAAGAACTAGAGGAAGGTGGGGGAGGAGCTTGTACCAAGGGCTCAAGTGGAGGGTGTTTGGAGATTAATATGGCAGCAAGTGTGTAAATGTGCTTGGTACAAATGATGTGTTGAATGTTATAAGAACTGTAAGAGGCTGAGTCCCGGTGGCACAGTGGTAGAGGGCGGGACTGCAACCCACTGGCTTGGCGGTTCAAATCCAGCAGCAGCAAGACTGGGTAGCTCCCACGACCACCAGAGGGCAATGATGTAAAAAAAAAATCATTAAAAAAAAAAAAAAGAGCTACGGGGCTGAGCCCCAGTGGCGTAAGTGGTTGAGTGCGGGACTGCGGCCCACGGGCTTGGCGGTTCAAATCCAGCGGCGGCTCTCAGGAGCAGCACTGGGTAGCGCCCATGACCACCAGAGGCAGTGATGCCCCCCTCCCAAAAAAAAGAGCTGTGAGAGCCCCAATAAAATCTATATTTAAAAAAATAAAAAATAAAGGTGTCAGTTTCCAAGCACATCTCAGGAAGGACCTAATCTCCTCTCTAGCAAGGCTTGACAACATGTGACCTGAAGCCCTTGTGCAGCTGTCAACAGATTTCACAAATCAGATCGTGCTGGAGTTCCATCAGACATGCACGTTTCTACCTGGTCTGTGGCTCCTCTCCTGCTTCCACAGCTGAGTTGAGTGGTCATGACAGAGAACTCTGGTTTGTAGAGCTGAAAATATTTACTATGTGATCCTTTCCAGAGATCACAGGCCTCTCATCTGCAGTTGAGGGTCCCTGCTGGCTCAGTGGTTAGAGCACTTACCTGCTAACCAAATGGGCACTGGTTCCAACCATCCATGGAAGAAAGAGGTGGTACTTGGTTTCTGTTAAGATGGACAGCCAGGAAACCCAAAAGGTCAGTTCTAGTCTGTCTTACGATGTCAGGAAGAGTTACAGTCAACTCAACAGTATAGGGTTCAAGCTAGGTCTGCAGTCCCACCAGACCGCCACGCTTCAAAGGACTCACAGTGTTCCCTGGATCCCGGAGCCTTCCTACGTGGCTTTACCATGGAAGCAGGATGTGTCTGCTCTTTGTTCATTGATCTAAATAAACTAATCAAAAGCCTTAGGGGGGGACTGGTCAACTTGCTGAAGGTGCTAAGGGGCACTTGATTTTCATGCGTTTTCCTTCCCAGGAACTCTGTCACGGGGAACTAGAAATCTCAATTTGGGGAAATTGCTCAGGGGAAAAAGGGAGTCCCTTACGACACTGCTGTTGCGACACTCTGCAGAGTTGAAAGTGACAGCAGTGAGCGTTTCTATTTTCGGAAATGGACATTTCCGTTTCTCTGAGCGGGACAGAGGCACAGCATCCCAGTCTGGGTGAGCGGTGTGTCGCTTTGTTTATAAGCGGCTCCTCTGGGGTCGACATGGCAGTCGACTTGGTCTTGCCGTGGCCGCAGGATGACCATCTTCAGGTGTGCCTTCTGCTGCCTAATCTCTTTGATCCTTCTCCTGTTCCCTTCAGAGGCTGCCTCCAGGACCAAGCGAGGAAGACACCACAACATGGGAACCTTCAGGTGAGGGTGGCCCCGAGGAGCCGGGGGTCAATGGTCAAAGAAGGGTTGGCTGTTGGGCTCTGCAGGTTTTGAGAGCTGGCTTTGGGCTGGAACGGGTGAGTGTGCTGTGGTTCTAGGAACAGTCTACTGCATATGTAGTCTTCCAGGGCTTCTCTTTCAAAACATCCTGGTGGTGTAAAGCTCAGTAGAGACTTCATGGACTTGTTTTTGGACAGCTCGGCATGTCATTGGCACACACCAGAGCTCTGTGCTGCAGTTGGGGTCAGATAGCGTGTGCTGGGTGCAGAAGCAGAGAGGGGCCGCAAGCAGACAGGCAGTGAGTGTCTATCGTTCAATGTGCCAGATGGGGTCTTAGGTCATGTCTGTCTGCATTTAATAGGGCAAAGGACCCCGCTCATTTGGGGCTTCGGGGTCCCATCTTTGACATGGGCTTAATGATCCCCAGCTGCCTGCCTTATAGGGCTATTGTGACAATTAAATGTGCCCATGGGAGTTCTGCCAACTGAACACACTGATTCCCACCCCTACTCCCCACTAATTAAGCAATTAACCCTTTCTATTTTGAAGAAAAACAAAAGCAAAGCCAGGTGCTCTCCAGCCGACTCTGTCCCATGGTGACTATGTACACTCTGCAGGGTTCTCAATGGAGATGTCCCTTTCTTCTTTTTTCTTTTTCTTTTTTTAATTTAAATCTGCTTCATAAGCAACTGCTTTCTTTCCCCCCTCCCTCCCCTGACTTTGAGTGAATATTGGGTCTACACTGACAGCATTGGGCTAGAGGCTTGGTCAGATGTCACCAACACTGTTGTGAAAATGCTTCCCTGCCCTGTGACATCGCAGGGGTGACAGAAATGAATGACTAAGTGAGTGACGTCATCCCCCTTCTCTGCCTGAAGCGGCAGGCAGAGCCTCCGTGAGTGTGGGAGTGGGTGAGCGTGTGTGCGTACGTGCCTAGACACGCTCCTTCTCCTTTCCTCAGATGCCCTCAGCCTCAGGCCACTGCTGTTTCGCACGATTTTGTTCAGGGCTTCACACTGGTTCAGCTGGCCAATAAAGAGAATTCAGAACAGACCTGACCTTGAAAAAAAAAATACTACTGATTCAGGAAGCTAAGTAACATGAGAAGCTGTGCAGGCTGAAACCCTGGCATGGGAGATGTGGAAGGGACATTGAGAACCCCTTCAAGGTGGGATACTGGCATATTGCCAGGACTGTGTTGAGTGACACACTAGGGGATATGGTTCCCGCCCCCCCCCACCCCCCCAGTCTCCCACCCCTAAATCTTAAGAGAGTCAGTGGTTGGCAACGCACATGCTACCCTCATCTTTGAAGAGCAGAATGAAGTCTCTACAAGGCATCTTCTCCCGCTATGGTGTTGCTTCACCCCTATGTAACAAACATCCACTCTGCTTTTGCTTCTTTGGCCAGGACGGAATTGAGAAGAACCAGTTGAAAGTCTAGGTTTTACCATTGGTTGCCTCTTATCAACGGAGAACTCTAGGAGACAGCCCCTGGAGATCTATCCACTCTGTTTCTCCGCCCAAATGCAAACCAATTGCCTTCTAGTAGATCCTAGCTTATAGCAACCCTGTGTACCCCAAACCAAGGATGGCACTGCTATTGTGCACATTGGGATTCAGTGACTCTCCGAGAGGATTTCTGACCCTTTATAGGATGTTTGTGGAGCAGACAAGCTCGTCATTTGACCACAAGCAGCTGGGGGGATATGAACCACCAAACTGTGGTTTGATAGTCCAATATTTAACCATCGAGCGCCCCCAGAGCTTCTTGCATGTGCCCAGGGGAGGAGAGGTTTCATCTTCTCAGACTAAATAAAAAGTAACTGAAAAAATAACCTGTGGCCGTCGAATACATGTGCGAAGAAGCACTTCAAAGTTCCTAGTTGGCACACATGTTTTCCACTCGACACCTAGCCTAACCTGTTGGAATGGAGTCAATTCCTACTGATGACCAACCGTTGTGTTACAGATAAGAAGTGTTCCATAGGGTTTGGGTTTTGTTGCTATTGTAATCTTTACAGAACATATTACCAGATCTTTCTCCTGTGGCTCTTGTTGACTGTCTGGTTAGTATTGGAATATAAACTGCTTATGGTACCTGTAAGTCTAAGGTGCAAATGGTTAACACACTCATGCTAACTAAAACTTTGGAGGTTCAAGTTGACTCACTTCAGAAGAAAGGCTTGATCATCTACTTCTGAAAATCTACCACCCAAAACTTTATGGAATACAAAAACTCCCATCGGGCCACCATGAATTGGAATGAGCTTGAGGGCAGGGATTGTGTACAATACAGGGAGCTTCAAGAAACCCATGGGGAAATTCGATTCTCTTTTCATTCTAAATTTTGAAGTTGCCCTTTTTGAATGCGTACTAACCCAAAGATTACAGTTGGAGCTCACCTTGTGGCACTGCAGCAGAGATACCTGGCCAGCAGCTTTTAGAAAGATGGCAGCCAAGAAAACCTCGCGGAGCAGTTCCATTCTGTCACTCCCGGGGAGAGGACACTGCAGGTGGAGTTGTCTGGATGCCACTAACTTTCAGATTTGGCTCAGCAAGTCACAGTTTGCTCAATCAACTCTCTGATTGCTCAGGGGCCCCTCCAAGGAAGCTGCCAAGCAGAGTGTTGGGATTCACAATGCAATTGGGGGAAAGACGAGGGTTTGAAGTCCTGCTGATGGGCAGGTGGGGTTGCAGGGGCCACCTTCTGGCCAGCACCTGCTTCTTACATCTCAGAGCTGCAAGCCTTGCCCTGAATCCAAAGGGCCCTTCTCTAAGCAGAAGAGCTGGGGAGACAGCCCAGGGCCACTGGGAGAGCTAGCAAGGAAGGCCTGCCCTGGGAGTTGGCTGAGATGGACTGACGGCTGGCCCTCTCGGACATACAGCAGGAAGGAGACTCTGGGACGCTGAATCAGTTAGCTGAGAGGTGAAGTGTCCCTCCAAAACACCTGTTTCCTTTGAGATGATTCCAAAATGACATTCTAGGACAAACCAGAGCTGCCTCACCGGGTTGTGAAAATTGTCATTGTGGCTGGATCAGGCTGCCCTATCTTCCTTCCCCCACAGCGGTGGGTGGATTTGAATGGCTGACCTTTCAGGTTTAGCAGCTGAGGGCTTAACCACAGTGCCACCAGGGGCTCCATCACGGTCCCTCCCAACTTGTAATGCTGTGCTGTGACAGACACTAGTCTCAAGCAACAATTTAAATCTCTGCTGCAATGCAGTCCTACAGAATAAATCGAAAACTCATTGGCAACATGGAATGGTCCCAAGGCAGAACCCTCTGGTCCTCAAGACCAGTAATCCTAGGGGAGGATCAGCTGACATGTGTCTGAAGATGAGGATGAAGGCAGAGAGACTGGTAGAATGTGGCAGGGTGATGGGCCTCTCTCTTGGCCAGGCTCCGCGTCAGTCTCCTCCTCTGTGACCTGGGTGTGTCCTGGAGCTAGGGGAGCTCTGTGGCTGTGTGTGAGCTTTGGGAGACCTGGGAAGGAGTTGTGCGCAGTGGCTGCCCACCACAGCTTGACCTGGGCTCTTCTGTTTTGCAGAATCTGGGATGTCAACCAGAAGGTCTTCTACATCAGTCATAAGCAACTAGTTGCTGGCTACTTGCAAACAGTCAATGCAAACTTAGAAGGTGAGTGACTGCCAGGAGAACTGGTATTCTGTGGGCACCAGGGCACGTGGGTTGCCTGAGTCTTCTGCACTGACTGAACCATAGACACAATGTGGCTTGTTACATGGGAACCTGGTGGTGAGCGAGGCCTGGGGGTGGGGAGCACATGTAAGCCCAGCCTCCTGAGGAGCCTCCTGGCACAGGGAGGTCCCAGAGAACAGATGGTAGGGACTGGGAACCAGAAGGTAGAATGCACCCATACATTTTTCCTGTGCTTATTAAAGTTCCCATGTTTCTGTGATTCGAGCTCACATAACTTCATCCATTGTGAATACGGCATATGCAGGCCTCGAGGATGTTGTCGTGAGGGTACTTAGGTCTCTACATGCTCTAGCCTGGGCTCCCGCTGAGCTGGCTAGACTCTGACAAACTTCGTGTGCTCTCTCCCAGTGCATCGTTATTAAAATGATCTGGGATTCCTGCAGTGTTGGCCATCTAGGGTGTCAGCATATCCCTGGGGACTGACTTGGTCATGGAGAAATAGTCCTCTCTCCATCTCCCCTCCTTTGTGCCCTTTTGTTCCCACCCCCTGTCTGACTTTGAAAGCAGCAAGTCCTACCTTTCTTGCCCTTCTAGTAATTCTCCTAGTGAAACAAAACAAACACCCAAACCAAACTTGAACTCCTTGCCATCAAGTTGATTCTGGCTCACAGTGACTCTGCAGGATGAAGTCAAATGGCCCCTGTGGGTTTCCAAGGCTGTCATTCTTGAGTAGACCAGAAAGCTCAGCCTTGCTCCAGAAAAGTGGTTGGTGGGCTTGAACTGTGGATAGTGAGGTTAGCAGCCCAGTATGCTCCCAGAGCTCCTCAGAAGCACCGAGAAGCTGAAAACTTTCTGCAACAGCAGGGCATGAGGGGAGGAACAGGATTCAAAGTCACGTAGGTGTCTGTAAATCACGCAACAAGAGTGACCGTTTGCTATGTCCTCTGCCCTGTGGGAAGCACATGTATTGACTTTGAGCCTACAGCCCCTGGGCAATGTGAGGAAAGACAGAAATCATATAGCTGACTCTAAGAGATAGTCCTCGAGGAATACTAAGATAACCTGTATGGTTCAACTTCAGTTTGGGTGTAGGCCAGCAGCACAGAGTCTCACTACCCTGGTCTGGCATTGTCGTCCTATGTGTGGGGGTCAGAAAACAGTCAAAAAGAGATGGTGCAGGCTTCCATCTCTTCATGTCTTTGCTGTCTCTTTAAAATGTAATCATCTCTTCTGCTCGTCCTCAGAAAAGGTGGAGATGATACTCACCGGACCCAACAGTATGTTCCTGGGGTTCCACTCAGGGAAACTGTGGCTCTCCTGTGTCAAATCCGGTGACAATATCAAACTCCAATTGGAGGTAAGGACCTGGCTCAGATATCAGATCATCTCAAAACCAACCCCTAAAAGCAGCCATCGTTTTATTTTCCTTGAGATCCTGTCGGTAGAGTTGGATCATCTGGCAATTTCTGTCATGGAGTAGGAGTTACTCTTGTCCCTGCTGTGATCAGGCTCTGGAGGGGAGCTAAGAGGTCCAAGATGCCTTCTCATCCTACAGGCTGTCTGCATGGTCTCCCATCATTCAGTAGTCAGCCTGAGCTTCCTGACAACCTCTTGGCATTCCAAAAGGACAAACCTTCCTGTGCCAGTGCTTACTAAACATCTGCTCACATCGCACTGCCAATGGCTGACATGCCAAAGCAGAAAGATGTCCAAGTCTGAAGGCAACAAGGGAGCGGACGATGCAGGGTGAACACTTGAAGACTTGGTCCATTGGGAGACCCATTATAACAGGCTAGAGCAGCAGTTTTCAGCCTGTGTGCGCGACCCCTTTGGGGGTCGAATGGCCCTTTCGTAGGGGTCGCCTGACTCATAACAGTAGCAAAATTGCAGTTATTAAGTAGCCACAAAAATAATTTTATGGCTGAGGGGATCACCACAGCATGAGAAATTGTATTGAGGAGTCCTAACATTAGGGAGGTTGGGAACCACTGGTCTAGAGGAACTTGAATCACTGTGCTCTATGGGCTTGCCCGGGGCCCCTCCTGGAAGCCTGTATGAGTCTACCCTCTGACAACTTCATCCTCAGCATTTTCCTCATCCAGTTCTTATCTACTCAGAATTCTCTGGGTTCCAAATCAAACTCCCAAGTCCTTTAATCACATGCAATATTAGTGGTTGCCTAGCTCTGGAAAAAAGGTGACTGACTCAGGGGTGGGTGCGTTATTGGATGGACCCTCACCCAAATCTGAGTTCGCATCATGAAGACACTGCAACTTGAGCTCTCTTTGGAAGGGGTCAACCTAGCCTGTGTGGAGTCAGGATAAGGAGGGAGTTTCATGTCACCTGTCAAATGAACTGAGCACTCTGCCTGCACCCTGCACCCACCTCCTGTCCTCCAGGTTCACACCCCAATAGAGCGGCAGGTGCCACAGGCCTTGGCCTCTGCTGTGGTCAGTGTTTACACAATTGATTGGTCCTTGGCCACAGTGGCCAGATTTCTAAAGTCAATATGGGGCAATGAACAACTTTTTGTCTCATTGCGTTCCCCAGGCATGGGGTGTATGTGTGTGTGTGGGGGGGGGGTGTCTCTTGCCAGTGGACTCTCAGGAGGCCTTTTCTACTGTGCAGTAAGGCACTTTGTAGGGGAAGTAGGCAGGCAGGCTGTCTCTGGTCCACCGCTCTCACTCCATTCTTGTCTTCCAGGAAGCTGCGATCACTGACCTGCTCAGAAACAAGGAGCAAGCCAAGCGTTTCACCTTCCTTCGCAGCCAGAATGGCTCTACCACCAGCTTCGAGGCAGCTGCCTACCCTGGCTGGTACCTCTGTACAGAGTCCGAAGGAGACAGACCAGTCGGCGTCACCAATAAGCCCAAAGACACCACCAAGATCACTCAATTCTACTTCGAAGTGCAACAGTAGTGCTACCCACGCGTGCCCTCCACTCCACTTCATGTATAACTCCGGAAGCTGCCTCTCCACCGCTGCTTGAGGGCTCCTGGGTCCCCTGGGTGTGGCTTACCGTTAGAAGGCGCTATCGAGCCCGGTTACCTGAACTCAGTAGCTACCCAAGCTCTCTACAGATCAGTCTTTCTGAAAACGTAAACACTTCTCCGCAAAAACCCTTCAGTGTCACTATGCCCCCCTGACAAAGCCCTGACTTCTCCCCTGGGCCCCATCCGCCTGCCCCATCCCGGTGGCCCCGCCCTGCTCCCCACAACTCCGCCTCACCCACGCCTCTGGGGCGTCATTCCACGCTCCTACCCTTACCAGGCGGAGCCCCACCCTTTTACAAGTTGGTGCTAGTCCGTGACAACAATGTTCAAGGTCTATGCTGGGGAATTAATTCGTTCCTTACCGCGTTTGTGAAATGATGGTGAACGGAGACGGTTGTGTTTATTTTCTCCCATTTATATATATTTTTTGTAATGTTACAATATGTGAAAATTAACAGTATACTCTGCTGGTCTCCTTTTTGTTTTTAATTTCTAAACTGTTTCCCGTAAGCCTGAGCCCTGCCATACAAGACCCCTAGCACCATCACATCTGGGGGGCCTCTGCACTGCCAGGAATGCCTGTCTTCACCCAATCCTAACTTCCCTATCTCCTCAGACCCAGAACAAATGTAGCTTTCTGTAACCCTTTCCCCCAGTCCCACAAGGAATGAGTTGTTCCTTGACAATTTTAGTATTTCTGAGACTCATCTATAGAGTAGTCATCCCTCCACCTTCCCCTTCTGACTGTGGGATCCTGAGAACAAACGACACGTCTTCTGTGCCAGGGTTCCTGCTGGGTCACGCACCCGGCCCAGTTCTCAGTAGGTGTGAAGGGCAAGTGTGGTTGAGGGAAAGGCTTCCTAGTCCCTACAACTTGACTTCTGTTTTGCAGTCAGACGTGGAAACTCCCTTACTTGGTTAGCTGCGCCCACAGCCTTACCAGCTTTCGGGAAGGCGGGTTGGGGAGATGGTGAGGTCAGCAGGCCTGTCCCACCTCGAATTTCAGAAGAGTCTTTACTCTGAGACACCTGTTCCTGCTCAGACCTTGCTCTCCTTGCATAGCACGAGCTTACATTGCCCTGCCAAATGCAGTTTAATATTTTAAATGGGCATATCCATCACAGGCCACACAATTCAATTGTTCGATCACATTAAGAAGAGTGGTGCAGTCAGCACCCCAATTCATCCAGACATTTTTTTCTCATACTCATTGTCCTTCACTCCCCAGTTCTCCTTCTCCTGCCCTGTCCCTATCCATACTGTCTCTGTAGATCTATCTTGCCCAGGACTTCACCTGCAGAAAATCAGACAAAATACAAACAGGAAGCTAACAAGCAAAACCAATGACTAGGCAAAACATAGAAAACCCTCAATAAATGAGAAAGTAAACATAATAAAAACTGAAGCACCTTTAAAATGGGGGAAAAAGGAGATCAAACCATAGGGTTTTGCATTTTGACCTAACCACAGATGTCCTAAGTGACTTTACAATGCTCTATGTCTGATAGAAAAGCTAATTGCATCCTTTGGTTAATGTCAGAGAGGATTCACTAGAGATTTAATCCAAGTACAGACCATGCAAATGGACCTGGAGATTCCATTGTCATTCACCGCTTTTTGCATACTGGACATTCACAATTTAAACTCTGATATCATGCCCTCCTTTGGATTTTGATTTTATTATTTGCAATCCTTGGATCTCAAAGGCTGGTGTGCTTTTTCTATGTGTATTTAGAGGACACCTCACTTAGATACCTGCTTATTTGAAGACGTCTCTAAAACGCCAGATACTATTCTTTCTAATAGTTGGCACCATCTGGTTTCTTCACCATGCTTTGTGAGAGGCCCCATATTTTTCAGTGAGATTGTCATCAGGATGAACATGGAGTGGAGCCATGTCTAAAAAACTGACTGTTCTTAATTGGGGCTTGAATTACATGTGATCCCCAAATTCATTCACATACTAATGATTTATATGTCTTTAGTTCACCTTAGAGACATTATCATTTTATGAAGG
Source organism: Nesogale talazaci (assembly GCA_004026705.1). Taxonomy (NCBI): domain Eukaryota; kingdom Metazoa; phylum Chordata; class Mammalia; order Afrosoricida; family Tenrecidae; genus Nesogale; species Nesogale talazaci. The sequence continues at coordinate 46,891 of PVJH01005212.1, read as the reverse complement.
AGAACATTATAAATCATCCCCATTGGGGCATAAGGTAATTCTTATGGCGGCGAGATTAATTTAGTCAATGGTACAGAATTTTGAGAGGAAATTATACAAATGTAGACTGGTTTCAGACCGCACTAAATAAATGGTTGGCTTATACAGATTAAACTTTCAAGTGGCGGGACACTACTTACACAAGTCGTGGAGGTGGATGGTAGGGGGAAACTTTCAAAGACACTCATTCACAGTCAGAACCATGATGACAAGATTAATACATGCCATAAGAAAGGGAGGAGAGCACTACAACTGTAAATATATGATGGTCCCAGGCCACCATTCCCTGTGTAACATCAAAGCGAGGGATCTCTGTCAAATGTATCTTTTGTGGCTCTGTTTATAATAATCCACACATAAAAACGTCCCCACACTTCCATCAGTAGGAGAATGTGCATATTGATGCTGCCCTTCATACAGTCAACAGCAAATAAAAACAGGGATTCACAGCCTACTGTACCCAGCTTGTACCCACATGCTGGGAGGAGAAAGAGTCACAAAGCCTATCTACAGCATGCTTCCATTTATATCCTCCACAGTGGATAGCGAGGGATGGTGCTGGGGAGGGATGCACAGGCAGAATGTGCAAATCTAAGGAAAAGCAGAGATGCACTCTCCCTGAGAGTCAGGGCAGGGGTGGGCTCCGAGGAGAAGAGAGGGTTCCTTAGTGAAAGGACAGCTCAGACAGAAATACCACCACCAGTACACATGGGTGACTCTAATGACCGGGGCCTGGGGGTGGGAGGCTTAACTCTGAATTCAGGGCACCAGCTGTAGAGGAAGTCTCTCTCTGCCCATTCAGGGGGGAATCCTTTTCTACTGACTCTAAGAGTCCTTGGAGCTCCCATGGGGCACCTGTCGGCTCCCCATTTGGCTTGCCACTCTTGCTGAGTCCTTGACTTTTATATCTTGTGAGTGGTTGGGTTGAGTCACACCCCACAGTCTCATTATCTTAGCTAATATTCCTCTTCCCCAATGACATATGCACAGTTATGTTGCTGTTGGGTGCTATCCCATTGGTTCTGAATAGTGAGCCTAGACACAACAGAATGAAACACTGATCTTGCACCAACATCCCAACTGTCACTATAAGTTAAGTCCATGCTTTAATGGCTTAACCATTAAACACACATAAACCATGCAACCACTCTGTCAACTTTATCTCATAAAGAAGCTTCCTCCTTCCCCACGCCTCCATTTTATCAGGCATAGTGTCCTTTTCCAGGAACTGGTCTCTCATGATAAGCTTGTCCAAAGTACATGAGATGAAGTCTCACCATCATCACTCCTAAGCAACATTCCAGTCGTACTTATCCCAAGTCAGATGTCGTTGTTCTTCGAGTAGTCTGTCGTACTTTCCATATTCTTGACTCGCATCAGATTTCAAACGCATCAATTCTTCAGGGGTCCTCCTTGTTCAAGGTTCAACTTTCACATGCCTATGAGCCTAGTGGGAATATTGTGGTTTGGGTCAGGTGCAGCTTAGTCCTTAAAGTGACATCCCTGCTCTTCAACATGTTAAAGAGGTGTCCTATACAGCACACTTACCCAATCCAAACCTGTGATTTCTTAAATGCTGCTTCCATGAGCATTGATTGTGGATTCAATCTCAAATGAAATCCTTCACAACTTTAATTTTTTCTCCATTGATCATAATACTGCCTCTTGGTCCAGTTGTGAGGAGTTGGGTGTTTTGTTTTGTTTTGACACTGAGTTGCAGTCTACACTGAAGGATGTAGTTTTTTTATTTTCATTACCAAGTACTTCAAATCCTCCTAACTTTCAGCAGGGAAAGTTGTGCCATCTACATATCACAGGTTGTCACTAAGCCTTCCTCCAATCCTGAAGCTAGGTTCTTCTTCAAATAGTTCAGCCTCTCATATTATTTGCTCAGCAAACAGGTCAAATGAATATGATGAAATATTACAACCCTGATACACACCTTTCCTGATTTTAACCCATGTTGTTTTACCTTTTTCTGTTTGATGAACTGTTTCTTGGTTCTTGTACGGGTTCCAGTGAGCACCATGAAGAATCCTAGAATCTCCATTCTTTTCATTGTTATATATAGCTTGTTACAATTCACACAGTGGAATGGCTTTGCATAGTCAATAAAACACAAGTAAATATCTTTCTGGTATTGCATTGATGTTGACCATGATCCACCTGACATCAGCAGTGATTTTCCCTCACAGCATGTTCTCTTCTGAATCCAACTTGAATTTCTACAGCTTTCAGACCAGGTACTGCTGCAACAGAGCTTTCATTATCTTGAGCAAACTAATATATGCATGTGATACTAGGTAATATCGGCATTCCACTGGATCACCTTTTTTTGCAATGAACACTGGAATAGATCTCTTTCTGTCCGTTGGCTTGACATAGACAACCGAGTGCTTCCAGTGCTTCACCAGCCTGCTTGACAAAGTCCCCACCCAAGTCAACAGGAATCTGGAAGGTGGTGAACATCTGGGTTTGGGGGACTGTTGAACAGATCCCAGGGCTAGAGGGGGGATCAAATATGGTTGTTACTGTTGATTTGGGAAGCAGGAGTTATCCGGGAAGTCTCCCACATTCTTATCTAGTGATGCTTTGTTCACTGCCACCCAGAACTTGGGATTGCAAGTGCAGTAACTCTCAGGCTGGTCAAAGGAGAGAAGAAGAAATATCATGGATTCCTCATCTCTACCTTCTCAGTGAGCATAGTGAACCAACCACAGGTAAAAGAGGACCCTCTGGTGGAAGGACCCGGGAATGCATACAGGTGTCTAGTTATCATCTCTTGTTTCTACCATGTATGTTTACAGTGGGCACTGAATGCAGTCTAGCATGGGCATGCCTAAAGGGGCATACTAGTGATGATTAACAAGCCTGCATGCCACCAGCTGATTCTCAAAGTCAACTTGTCACAGCAACTGAACCAAGAATTCTCTAAACTGCCTCTGTTTCTGGTATTCTTGCCTTTTGACCTCTGTCTTTATTCCATGAGAGCAGGACTCCCGATTCTCTGACACTGAATCACTAGATGGAAATAGCCTTATACATTCAAAACTTTTCCTCATACACTCTGCTCATAAAAATGCAAAAATGAAAAATAAAATTAAATCTATTGGTATTCTGTCCATTCCTGGATCTTTGATTTTTCTCTAATCCCTTAAAAACATTCAAATTTGTATTTCTTCCTTTGATGCATTGGCTCTTAATTCTAGGCTACCTTTTGAAATGATTGAACTTCAACTAATCCTTTTTGATACAGTAACTCTGAATATTCTTTCAATCTCCTTTTGCACTCCTCACATTCCAATTACTAATGGATGTTTGCAGCTGTTTCTTCTCATTTTTGTCATGACCCTTCAGCAAATGAAGGTCCCGAAAGCTCTCTTTCATTCATGTCATTAAGGACCTCTCTGCTGGGAAAAGGCAGCTCTTCCCAAACCGCATTCTGAGTACCTTGCAAAAATCAACTCATAATTGCAATGTGGAATGCGTGGAGCATGAATCTAGAAAAGAGGATGTCGTCAAAAATGAAATGGAATGATGCATAAAGGTACTGGTAATTAGTGAGTTGCCCTGGACTCTTGTTGGCCATTGTGAATTAGAAAATTATACGGTTTACTATGCTGGGGATGACACAATCAAGAAGAATGGCTTTGCATCTCTTGCTGTGATGTTACTATATCTATATAAATCCAATCAGTACAAATATATATATTTTTAATTTGCACCAACCACAAACACTAGTGATGAAGAAACTGAAGAATTCTAGCAATGTATCCAGTCTGAAATTGATAAAACATGCGATCAAGATGCATTGATCATTTTTGGGGGTTGGAATGCAAAAGTTGGAAACAAAAAGTAAAGACAAGGCATTGGGAAATATGGACTCAGTGATAGAAATGAAACTGAAAATTGTTTGATAGAATTTTATTAAACCAATTGCTCATTCACAGCAATTAACTTCATTCAACAACACAGAAGGCTACTGTCCACATGGACTTCTCTAGAAGGAAAACAGAGAAACTTTGACTATATTTCTGGGAAGAGACACTAGAGAAGCATGATATAATCCACAGACCAGGGACTGACTGTGGAACAGACCATCAATTGATCATATGTAAGTTCAGGTTGAAGCTGAAAGTCCATGAGAGACAAAAATCTTACCTTGAGTCTATCCCACTTGAATTTGAAGAACATTTCAAGAACAGATGTGCTATATTGATCACTAATGACTGAAGAACTGCTGAACTGTGGGATGATATCAAGAAAATAGTATAGGAAGTCAGCTTTCACTACCTTCGAGTCAATATTAACTCATAGTGACCCCCTGTGTGTTTCTGAGACTTTAACTGCTTGGGGAAGTAGAAAGCCCAGTCTTTCTTCTGGGAAGACAGCTAGAGGTCCTTAAAAAGGAAACAAAGAAGAGATCAAAGTGGATGTCAGAAGAACTCCAAAACTTGCTCTTCACCTTGGAGTAGCTACAGTAAATGGAAGGAAAGATGAAATTAAAGAGTTGAACCAAAAATTTCAAGGGAAACTTGAGAAAAAATATATAAAATAGTAAAATGTGCAAAGACAGAATTAGAAAATCAAAAAAGAAGAATACACTAAGCATATCATAAATTGAAAGAACTAAATAAAAGAGTAACATCTCAAGATGCAATTTTGAAATATTCTATGGGCAAAATATTGAATGATGCAGGTATATCAAAGAAGATGGAAAGAGTGCCCAACAGTACCCAAAAAAAAACAAAAAAATGAGTCCACCTTTCACCATCTCAGGAAGTAGCATACACACATGATCCAATGGAGCTGAAGGAAGAAAGTCAAGCTTCACTGACTACATTAGATAAAAGCAAGGCTCCAGGAATTGATGGGATACCAATTGAAATATTTCAATAGACTCATGAGCCACTGGAAGCACTCATTCCTTTATGCCAGAAAAGTTGGAAGACAGTTGCTTGGCCAACTGATTAGAAGAGATCCGTGTTTATATCTATTCCAAGTAAAAATTATCCAACAGAATGCCAAAATTATAGAACAACATCATTAATGTTACATACACGTATAATTTTCCTGAAGATCTTTCAACAATGGTTGCAACAATACATTGAGAGAAAACTGCCAGAAACTCAGGATGAATTCAGAAGAGGGTGTGGAACAAAGGATATCATTGCTAATGCCAGACAGTCATGCCAAAAACAGAGCATACAGAGACATGTTTACTTGTGTTTCATTGACTAAGCAACAGCATTCAACTTTGTGGATAATGACAACTATGATTAGCCTTGAGAAGAATGGGAATTCCAGAACATTTCACTGTGTTCACGTGGAACCTGTACATGGGTGGAGGCAGTTGTGCCAACAGAACATGCTGAAGGGTATCAAATCAGGAAATGTGTATGTCAGGGCTGATTCCTCTCACCGTACTCATTCAGTCTGTATGTTGAGTAAATCATCAGAGAAGTTTGCATATATGAAAAAGAATGTGGCATCAGAATTGGAGGGTGGCTTATTAAAAACTTTCAGTACGCAGATGACCCAACCTTGCTTGCGGAAAGTGAGGAAATTTGAACATTTGCTAATGAAGATCAAAAATCGCAGTCCTCAGTATAGATCACAACTCTATGTCAAGAAGACCCAAATCCGCACAAGTGGACCAATAGGCAACATCATGATCAATGGAGAAAAGATTGACGTTGTCAGAGATTTCGTCTTGCCTGGACCCATAATCAATGCTCATTGATGAAACCATTAAGGGATCAAACAACCAGTTGCATTAGGTAAATCTTCTGCCCATGACCTCTTTAAAGAGTTAAAAAGTAAGGATGTTACTTTGAGAACTAACATCCACCTGACCTCAAACCAGGGTATTTTCAATCGCCTCATATGGACATTGAATAAGGAAAGCATTTAAGGTACCAGGGACTACCAAAAGAACCAAAAAAATTGTCTTGGAAGAAGTATAGCTAGAAAGCTTTTTAGAAGCAAGGATGGTGAGACTTTATCTCGAATACTTTGGACATGCTGTCAGCCCTTGAAAAGGGACATCTTGCTTGACAAAGGAGAGGTGAAGTGAGAAAGACAAAGGCTTCCAAAAGATGAGCGACACAGAGGCTGCAACAATGGCGTCAAAAATCAGAAACTTTGTGAGGACGATGCAGGACCAGGCTGTGTTTTCCTGTGTTGTACCTAACATCGCTCAGTCAGAATCAATGCAATGGGACAGGCAGTGTTTTGCTGTGTTGTACCCTAGCATTGCTCAGTCAGCATCAATGCAATGGTACTGAACAACAACAACCGGCTCTGTGGGAGAAAGCTAAAGCTAGCTGTCTCATCCTGTGAAGATTTACAGTTTCAGAAAGTCTACGTTGGGCTACCATGTGTCAGAGTTACCTTGGCGGCAGTTGGATTTCTGAATAGACAGTATTCGTGAATGAACACAGACATGGGCAATATCATTCCAGTGGAATGCAAGAAACTGCATTATAAAACTTTTAGTGGATTCGAGGTGCTGAGATTTTTACTATATACCACATACTTTTCAAGAAAGAAGATAAGCTAGGGAACCAAGTTGTTTAAACAGCCAATTTAAAATTCTATAACTTTCCCACAAGAAACAAGCACTCACCAATTTTCTGTTAAATGGCTCATGCTATAATGTTGGTGCTGGTTTCATAATAAATGCTATAGATAAGCAAAGGAAAAGATATAGTAAAAGAAAAAATGAATATTTTAACACTTTACTATAGTCTCATTTTGGATAGGTCTTTGATCTCTAATATGTTATCATTGAAAACAGCTTTTCTATTCTTTGTTACAAATCCCTCTGTAATTTTATCATAATTTAGCTGCTGGAAAACACACACTTCCACACATACTAAGAATAATGAATCGAGTCTCTTTTGAATCATTTTTGTACATGGGGAGAGGGTTTAGTCTCTATAGGGATAAGATAGAGGCAGATCCTTGATGACCTGAAATGATGCAGTGGTTGCAGCAATGAACTGAAACAGAGGAGCCTCTGTGCGCTGGCACAGGCCCAGACAGAGTTTCTTTCATCATCCAGGTGGGTGCTGTGGGTGGGGACCAACTCGATGGCACCTTGAAACCACTGAGGAAATGAAAATGAAACAGGGTGAAAATGAGCTTTCCATGGGTGGTTTGTGATCATTAAAATTAAGCTGACAATGGGGGCCTGGAGGGAGGGAGAATGTTTTGAGAGTGATGATGGCAATGGGTATGTAAAAGTGGCCTGAATACAACTGATATTGTTAGGGATTGTGATGGGAGTTGTAGGGGCCCCTCAATAAAATGATTAATTAAAAAAAGGGGGGGGCGAAGGGAAAGGGGAGGTTTTTTTTTTTCTTTTTCTTTTTTTAAAGAGCTTATCAAGGGCTTAAGTGGAAAATATTGGGAAATGTATGTGGAAATATGTGTGCAAATGTGCTTGATACAAATGATGTACTGAATGTTGTAGTAGCTGTAAGAGCCCCCAATAAAATTTTAAAAAATTTAAAAAAAAAGAATAAGCATACAGCAATTTCCACACTGGGAAGAAAGCACAGCTATTTTAAAAAATAATCTTACTGAGCCCTCTTAGAGCTATTATAACATTCAGTACATCATTTGTTTCTTTTGTTTTTTTGGGGGGCATCACTGCCCTCTGTGGTGGGAGTAGGAGGCCCAGCCTCGCTGCTGGATTTGAACCTCCATCCCAGTGGGACGCAGTCCCATGTGCAACCACTACGCCACCGGGGCTCAGCCCCGCAGTACATCATTTGTATCAAGCACATTTGCACACATGTTGCTACATACATTTCCAAACATTTTCCACTTGAGCCCTTGTATAACCTCCTCTTTAAAAAAAAAATCTTCTCTTTCCCCTGCCCCCCTTTTTAAATGAATCATTTTATTGGGTACTCATACACCTCCCCTCATGATCCATACATACACCAATTGTATGCAGATCTCATTTGCACACTTGTTGCCAGCATCACTCTCAAAACATCCTCCCTTCACTTAGGCCCCCAGTTCCACCTCCCCATATTTCCCTTCCTTCCTCCCCCCATCAACCTTTAATAATTTACAAATTGCTATTTCATATCGTACACTGTCCATTGTGTCCCTTCACTCACTTCCCTCTTGGCTATGCCCCAGAGAGGAGGTTATAGGTAGATCCCTGAAATTAGTTCCCCCTTTCTACTCCACCATCTCTCCACCCTCCCAGTACCACCACTCCCATCACTCGTCCTGAGGGAACATATATCCTAAATTCCTCATGTTTCCAACTCCAGTGTACATCCCCTGTTGTAGTCGGTCTTCTCTGGTAGAACCGGGAGCATGATAGTGGGTGTGAGGAAGCATTTGAGAACTAGAGGAAAGATGCATATTTCATTGTAACGATACTGTACTTTAACTGGCTCAAGTTCTCCCTGCAACTCCTCTGTAGGAGGATGTCGCTTCACCTATTGATGGGCTTTGGTTCACCAATCTGTACTCCCTATTTATAACAATATAATTTTAGTTATTTGATGACTGACACTGGATCCCTTCAACACCTCGTGGTCATGCAAGCTGGTGTGCTTCTTCCATGTGGGTTTTGTTGCTTCTGTGCTGGATGGCTGCTTGTTTACTAAAGGCTTTAAGACCCCAGATGCTGTATCTTTTGATAGCCGGGCACCATCAGCTTCCTTCACCACCATTGCTTAAGCACACATTTGTCTTCAGTGATCGGGGAGGGAAGGTGAGCATCATGGAATGCCAATTTAATAGAACAAAGTGTTTTGTTGTGGGATAGCACAGGCCAATAGGAGTAAACTTTGGCTTTCCTGAATCGGTACACTCAGTTCTTTTGTGAAAATAAAATCATCACCTGTTTCCTTAATGGCTCGAGTTGGATCCAGTTACCTACTGGGTGAATGTAGCAAGAGTTAGAATTGACAGCTAACTCTTGTTTATTAGAAAGCAATGCTACCTCCCCCACCCCTGGAGAACACCAGCTGAAATCAGGAGCTTCCGTTCCATGGGAGACAGATGTCCACGAGTGCTCCAGTGGGCTGATCCTTCGAGCTTAGACAGCCTTGTACATGTGTGCCTGCTTGACCCTGAGTTGACTTGGGTTCCAGCAGGCATTCTAACATGCTGGAGCTGGCATCTTTTCTCTTAGTGCCTGCCAATTCTCTTCAACCGAGAGCTTGGTTTTTTTTTTTTATCATGACTGCTATTCTAATTTATTATTAATTGGGACTGAATACGTGTCTCATATCATTCCATGCTTCATTCACATCGAGTAGAATTGTGCAATTGCTCCCACAGTTTCCAAACATTCTTTTTCTTCCTGGACTCCTTGACATCATCTCCCTCCCCACCCCACCCCCAAACACCATGGTTCCCCCTTCCCTTATTCTCTTTGCTGGTCCTGTAGGTTGACCAATCTTGGGTTTCATATGAGAGCTTGCTTTTCTTGAGCCTGGTCTGCTTGGCATCTATGGGTCTTGCTTTATAGAATCCCTGTCCTTCCTTTGTGGATGTCCCAAGCACAGGCTGCCTTTGGTTACTGGGTAATCTGTCTCTGCTCTGAATAGATCCTTATTTTGACTTACAGTCTTCCTTGGAGCTTCTCCTAAGAGAAGGAAAGGGAGCCCTGGTGGGTCACTGGTTACAGGTTGGCTGCGATCGAATCGGCAGGGTCAGCTGGTCAAAACTACCCGGGGAGGCTCTCCACTCCGGTAAACAGTGACAGCCTTGGAAACAGCAGGTGTCGCCGTGAGTCATCTTTGTCTCCATGGCACAGAGTTTGGTTCGGAAGAAAGGAACGGGTAGCTGTAAGACCTTTACATTCGATTAGAACATGCACCTGCCCATGCAGGGATTTTCGTGCTTTGTGATGTTGCCAAGTATCTAAAGCAATGCCTAGCCCTTACCAGGCAGACTCAGTAAATATTTAGTGAATAAACTAGTCAGTCACTGATCTTCATATTCATGGAGGCCAACGGATGGAACTGATCGGACGGTTTGAAAGGTTTGAACTGAAGACAGGGGAGTTTTGAAGAACTCCAGAAGAGGAGAAAGCGCAGGCCTGAGGGGTGTGATAGAGTGGAGCTTGGTACCTCAATGAGGAGTCTGTGTGCAGCTGTTTTTGTTGGGAGACTGGTGTGTATGTGAGGGGTGGGGGGGGCTCAAGTCCAAAAGACAGCCCAGTGAGCGAAATGGGAGGGCATCTAAAGAAAAGCTGGGGGTCTGCACACTTAAAATCACAAAATGGTCTTTTTAAAAAATATGTGCATGGGGATCCTGTCTTTCATCCTTTAACTTAGGGGTTCCTTCTTAAAGCGCGGCCGGCACTCTGCCCTACATGCTGGATACGTGCGACTCGGCACCCACGAATCCCTGATCTCCCGGAGTCATCTTTATGCATCATGGGCCCGTGGCTGCGCGGTCTGAAGAGTTTCCTGGATAACGTCGGACACAAGGGCTTGAGTCAACTGGGCTGGCCTGCCTCCTTATAGAACTCCTTCTTGATAGGGCATTTCTTCTTGTTACCTACATTGTCACTGATTTTATTTCTCTAATAGCTCTTAAAAGCACATCCTAAAACAAATATATCATGTTCTTTTTATGAGGAAAACCGTGAGCTGTTTATCCTCAAACCTGAGAAAATTCAAATAGAGACAAGTAGTTCTCATAAAGATGCCTGGACCCCGCATGGCCTGTCCAGATCATTATAAATAAAAGTAGTTCACAAAGTGACCACCAGAGGATGGCATTTTGCAGGAAATAATTTTATAGCTGTGGTTTCCTTCCGCTGGGGAAACTGTAGTGAAGACTAAAGTAATGTGGGGTGGTAGGGCAGGGGGAGCGGGGTGGGGAAAGGATGAGAAGCAGAAATCAAGCGCTCAAGTGGGCAATCAGAAGTTCGGAGAATGATAACAACAGGTGGCAGGCGAAGAGGCTTGGCACAGTATATGTATGCATGTATTGTGATAAGTGATGTAGGAGCCCCCGATAAAATGATAAAATTTAAAAAAGAATAGTCATCCTTATGTATCGAGTCCAAGTCCAAACAGTAAATATAAAATAAATAATAAATAATATTCGATAAAGTTATTTTCAAAAGACTAGGAACTAGTTCAGTTCATAGGCCCAGCATGGTGAAAAAGACTCTTAAGAGAATTGGGGTGTCTCACTCTTAGGAGGGTTCATTCTCATTCAATCATCAATGAAACTGCAGGGGGGTCCTAACTTGGGGCTGCTTCCTTCGTAAAATAAAACCTTCACAGTGAAGCTAGTGTAAAACCAGGGAATGTTTTACTCCATTATCCATGGGTCACCGTGAGTGGGAGCCACTTGGCAAGTAACAGTAAATCATAACCCCTGCTATCATGACCAGAGGGATGTGTGTGGCCCACTTAGATATTTTGCCTCTCTGGTGTCTGGCGCTGTTCATGTTCTATTTATAGTATGTACTGGCACCTGGCAGGGGCATGCATAACTTTATAACTAAAGCCATGTATCAAAATGCTTCTTGTTGTTGTGAGGTGCCCTGCCATCCATTCTGACTCAGAGAGAACCCGGGCACGAGGGAAGGCAGCACTGCCGGATCCTGCACTCTCTCCAAATGGATGCTTCTCTTTGAACCCATTGTTGCACCCATCGGGCCCATCCACTTCCTGAAGGACCTTTCTTTCTTTCTTGGCCCCTCCTCTTTACCAAGCATGATGCCTGCCCTTCTCCATGCACAGGGCTCTCCCAGCAGCATGTCTAAAGTACTTGGAGGTCCAGCCCTCATGCTGTACGTCTCTGAAAGAAGATGGATCGACCTGTTCTTTCAGCAGTCCCTGGTACTTTCAGTCTTCTTCCCCAAGACCATTAAGCCAACACATCAATTCTTCTTTGGCCTTCTTTATTCCCTATCCAGCAACATGCACATATGGGACTCTCGAACATACTATGGCTTGCATCAGGCGTCCCTGAGTCCTCAAAGTCCTGGTGGGAGCTACATAATCTGTTGTCAATTTGAAATTTAAGAGTGAAGGGGCGGAGGTGACGCCTGTCGATCAGGTCGCTACTGGACGCCCTCATTTGGAGGCACTAAGGAGGTACAGAGCTTGCTGGAGGCCGGACACTGAGTCACTTCCTGCTAGACATTCTTGTGGGCAAGATTATAGAGAGCTACGCTGGAGCCCTGGAGCTGAAGGAGCCACTTGGTGGGACCCCTGCAGCACTGACATGTTCCCCCTGCTAATAGAGCCACCAACTTTCCATCCACTGGCCGGTGATCTTCCTGCTTTCAGCATCCAGACCAACACAGTAACCTCTTTGCCTTTTTTTTTCTCCTTTGACACGTTAAAAAGGTCTTGTGCGGCATATTTACCCATCCTCTGATTGCTTCCACAAATTGATGGTGGATCAAAACAAGACAAAATCCTTGAAAACGTCAATATTTTCTTTGCTTATCATGATGTTGCCCATCAGTCAAGTTGTGAGGATTTTGGTTTTCTTTGCACTGAGTGGTAATCCATACTGAAGGCTGTTTAGAGGGCATTAATACGTGTTAGTCTGACTTGGCTAGAGAAACAAATTCAGGGAACTTTTCATATGTGTGTAAGAAAGAGTTTTATATGCAAGAGCAAATGAATATTGAAGAAACATCCCAGTCCACTCCAAATCAAATCCATAAGGTAGATATTAGCACATATATCTGATACCAATCTAGGATTTCTTCTCCAGACTCACAAAACACATGCAATGACACAGAATGCAGGAAGATCACGGGTCGGTGAGTAGAAAGTCTTGTGGATCCAGTGGCAGTGGAAGCATCTAGCACCAGTAGGAGTCTTCAACTGCCTCTTTCAGCTCCTGGTCACGAACATAGCGCCATGTGTTTTGTCCATAGATATGCCTTCCAGGAAGTGTGTTAGTTTCCCATCTCCAGTGAGTTAATCTTCTCAGCATTTTCAAATGAGGCCATCAAGCTGCAACCTGATTAACAGGCCTAAACTCCGCCCCTTCATTCTTAAGTCTCACAGTGACAACAGACCATGCAACAACCACAAAATGAAAGGATGCTTACCAGAGGCGTGAAAGGGTAAAACAACTGTGGGGTGTTGGCACGTGATTTCCTATATGTCACTTGGACATGGTGCTTTGGTGACAGTGTGATTCTCAAGGGCATAACTTATTTGTGGTGCAATGACTACACAAATCCCATTCTCTTTCTGTATTTGTTTGCCAGCCACTCCCTGGGTCCTGGAGCTGTTTTCTTTTGTGTACAGCCACCTGTGGCAACAGACAATTGATACTGAGCTTCCCTTCAGGCTTGCTTTCAAAAGACAGCTAGCTCATGGTCACCCAGGGATGTGAAGACCCTAGCTTCTTGTGAAGACTTAACCAGGACTATGTGGGGCGCCTCTTGACATAATGGTCCCAGGGGTGGAAAGCATCTACCTGTCAGAGGACCGAAGAGGTGGTGCAGAGAATGCAGCACTCAGAAGTAGATAGGAGCAATAATCATGTGCAGAATGCCTGGTTATGTTACCCGTATTTCCAGAAACTTCACACAATAAGATAAGTTGCCATTTTTTTCTTATACCTCATCCCCCCTACCCAACCCCCAGAGTCCAGGAGAGCTTATATCTCTTGCATACAGTGTTTCAAAAAATCCATCTCACCTAACAACATGTTAACATGACTCATGTACCCAGCGTGCATGCCATTATGGAAAACCCCATGTCAGCCAAATTTAAAATAATTTGGTGATGAAAGGGATTAAGTTCACGTGAGACCTAGCTCTTGCCCAATGTCCAATAAATAGAGTGACTGTGCATTATGGCCTGCTAGCTGCAAGGTCCATAGTTTGAAACAACCTTGGGAGAAAGACAAGCTTTTCTATTCCCACAGACAGTTTCAACTTCAGAAACTCAGGGGTGCAGTTCTCCCCTGTCTTCTTGGGTGACTGTGAGTCAAAATCAACTCAGTGGCAGTGAGATTTTGTTTTGTTTTGTTTTGTTTTTATTGTCAGTGTCTGTTCTACAAAGGATGAAACCTCAGGAATTCTTTCCACCCCTGCTCTAAAGCCTACCTTCTGCCTTCTGATTCCCTGCCCAGTCGCTTTCATTTGAATGATGAGTTGACATGCATGGACTAAAAACATAATGAAAACTAGAAAACAGTAGAGGAAGACTGCCAATTTCCTGGGCTCAGGGGATCGAAGGAGTAGGAGATTAACAAAATGTAAAAACATCAAGAAGAACCAGTAGAAATGTGTGATTCAGGAAGATGCATGTGTGGGAGACACTAGAATAAAGCCCCTAGAAATCCTGAGACTCATTGCTCCGACGACAACTTAAGTTCAAGGATAAGTGAGAGCTGAAGAGATCTGTTTCCTAGGGCACACATGGTAGCACTACAGTGCTTTCTTTTACAACAATGTAGATGTGTTCCATCTGCTTCTTTAAATATCATTCAAAGCAAAAGAGTTTTTGGTCATCTGGAGCATTCTGTGGCATACAGCTTGCATGGGGTAACAGGAAAAGACAGAAGAAACCATGAGTGATGACAGAGACACCTGCAGATGTATGTAGCTCACAGAATCTAGTTCCCACTACAATGTTTTCAGATGTCAGTACTTGTTTGTCTGTCAGAAGGAACTTCAAAAAGTGGGTAGGAAAATGGAATAAAAAGATAGTGACACTTTCCCATAGTCTTCTTGAAGCCTGTGGTAGTTGGATGGTAGGTCTACTAGACAATCCTGGCCAGGGGTGGAGTCAAACCTGTCAATCAAGTGGTAGCTTGAGGACCTCTCCATGGGGACACAGACTTTTGTATGAGAGTGAGGGACTCTGGGAAATGCCTCTCTCTTCTCCCTAGAGTGGCTCCTGGTTTCAAAGTGCTGACCTTGCAGTTGGCAGCCAGACATGTAACCCACCAGGGCTACTCCTACTTCTTCCTTCACCAATGCCACAATCCAAATGCATCGATTCTTCTCTGGTCTTCCTATCCATTGCTTATTCAATATACAGATTTAATAAGAATAGTGAAAAGATGCAACCTGACACACCTTTTTCCTGATGTTAAAACACTTATGATACACTTGTTCTGTTAGAACAACTCTCAATGCCATGGAGTCAGAAACCCCGGGCAGGTTTTCAAGAGAAAAGTAGAAAGGCCAGCCTTCCTCCCATGGAACAACTGGTGGTTTTGAACTGTCAGTCATGAGGATTGCAGGGCCAGGGGTCCTCCTTCTGGTTTATGTAGTCTCCACATGAGCCCAATCAAATGTTCTGGAACTGTCATTCTGCACAATCAAATGTTTTGGTGTAGCTAATAAAACACAAGTAAACATCTTCCTGGTATTCTCAGTTTTCAGCAAGATCCATCTGACATCAGCAATGGCATCTCTCCTTCTACATCTTCTTCTGAATCCAGCTTGAATTTCTGGCAGGAACCTGTTAATGTACTGCTGCAAGCATTTTGAATTACCTCCGGCAAAATTTGACTTGCATGTGACAATAATGATTTCATTCAGTGATTTCTACTTTCTGTAGGGTCCTTTCTTTGGGTGGGTATGAATATGAAGCTCTTCCTATTGGTTGACCTGCTATATC
The DNA here is from genome assembly GCA_004026705.1 of Nesogale talazaci. NCBI lineage: Eukaryota > Metazoa > Chordata > Mammalia > Afrosoricida > Tenrecidae > Nesogale > Nesogale talazaci. Next base: position 31,247 of record PVJH01005212.1, on the reverse strand, counting down.
ATCCAAATTCCTTGGCATAGAGGAACAAGTGCTTAGCTCATCAATTCCTGAAGCTATGCTTTTTATCAATGCTTTCAGAGCAGCTTGAACTTATTCAGCCCTTGGCCATACCAACCCTTCTCAGATGGTTGAACATTGACCATTTCTTTTTGGTACAGTGACTCTGTATTATTTTGATGCTTCCCCCACCATTCCATATGTTGACAATAGAATCCTTTCCCATCCAACTGGGTACGTGAATTTTTCTTCCGTTCTTTCAGCTTGGGAAATTCTGGGAGTGGTCTTCCCTTGTGCTTTTCCAACTCCAGGACTTCTCATGTTTCATTATCATACTTTCCTTTGTTTTTTGAAAACTTTCTATTCAGCTTTTATTACGTCATCATTTCTCCCCTCCACTTACCTACTTTGTTCAAGAGCAAGAATCACAGTCTGTTTTATGAACCAATTTTTTAAAAAATGATCTTTTGCCCTCTTTCTCTATAATGTTCCTGATGTCACTCCACAAACCCTCTATTCTTTGGTCACTAGGGTTCGATGCATCAAATCTATTCTCGAGATGGTCCCTACCTCCAAGTGAAAAGTTCTCTAAATGGTACATACAAGGAAGCTAGGGAAGGTCTTAAAGAAGAAGTCATGGGAGAAAGCTTGGCGCAGAAGTTTACGGTGACTATTTTGGGGGGTTCTAAGGTCATTTTGGAATTTTGGTGGATTTTCTTAAAGAACGCAGGACAATTATGGAGGCTTTTTGTGAGGAGGTTTTAAGAAAAGGGGAAACCACATTAGTGAGAAAAGGATCAGGAACATTGAATCAGGAAGTTGGTTTCCCCCCCCCCCACCCCCATCCATCATAACAATGCAGCTGCTCATGTTGGGAGGGTGGCAAGAGCTGTTTTAGGACAGTTTTGTTAGAAAATCTTACCTCCTCCACCCTACAATCCTGACCTTGCTCATTCAGATTTTTTTTTTGGTCCCACAAACTCAGTGCACATTGAAGAGGAACAAATGTGTGTCCTCACGGATGCCCAAGCTACCATCTTTGCGTGGGGTCAGTTGAGGGGTCCAGAATCATTGGGGGTATGTATGGTCAGTGAGATGGTAACCTCCCCTGAGGAACTCTATAGGCCTAGGTGGAAGATAGGTGGAGAAACATTTTCATCACATTTAATATTCTTGTCTAAAACTGTTTCTATACATTTGTCGCCACACTTTCTCCTAACCTACCTTAGGAAGAGAGAATGAAAGCTTGCCAGCCTCATTTTGTGATTGGGACAATTTGCATGGAGTCAGATACCTTGGTGGATTTTACTTTACCTCAGCAGAAGGGATGCTCTTATTCCACACCCATCCAAGAATCTCCTGCCAAGAGAGAGACGTGGCCACTTCCAAGAGTCCCGACACCCTCTCTCTTGAGCCATCATGAAATTCCACATGTCCTTCTTTGCTTCTGGACAGTATTCATGATGAGATATGGAAAACTACTTTGATGTCCACTCCAACATGTGACTGGGGAAGAGGAGGAGCAGCGAGAGATGGACAGGGGCTGGATCCTGCTGTGTCTTCTAAAGACCACAGATGTTGTCTGTGACATGATCAGTTCAGCACTCCTATCTCTGCCTCCTCCCCTTCACACTAGATACCTCACTGTGGAATTCTTCCGGTCTCCATCTGGACCCATCTGATGTCCACCCAACATTCAAAGCCAGGTTCTTGAGGACTTTTAACATCATCTACGCAGCCCTCAGGGGCCCACTCGCTGCTAAGATCCAGGAGAAAAGATTCTGTGCCATATTTCGAATTTACAGAGCTCTACTGGGCTCTTTCCAGTAGAAAACTGGACTGTTTAATTGTCCTGTAAACACCTTGGGTTAGGGACCAGGGGTTTTCCTTTGCAACCTCCAGAGCACCTGGCACATTTTACAAACTGATGAACACGAATTGCCAAATGTATTATTTCCATATACACTTCTCATTGACTCATTCCTTTTCCTAGAATTCTCTATATGTCATGTTGCCTCTTCAACATTGAGGATGCTGCAAAAATGCCAAATTATCAGTGAGTCTTTGTTGTTGTTTTTCAACCACAAACATATCAGTGATTTTGAAGATGGCATGGGACTGGACAACAATGTATTCTGCTCACTTATAAGGTCCTCATGAGTCATAGTAACAAGAACCGCTACCTAAAATAGCACCCTGCCTCCCATTCACAGCCCCATACACCACTTCCTTCCCTCGCCAACTGTACTTCGCTTTTCTTCCTCACACCCCTTGCCTTCTACTTACTTTAGCAAGCTCCCTTATGGCAGAGACATTTTCCCTGACAAATATATATGAGAAGGCTTCAAAATGTTCCCGGAAAATTCCATCGCCTTTTAATACTATCTCCATGAACTTTTTAAAGTCCCCTGGGGATACATTTATATGCCGTTGTTATGGCACCAACAACAAAAACCCTCTCACAAAGTCACTGCCTTTGAGCTGGTTCTGATCATAATAGCCGCATAGAAAGGCCTCTGCGGATTTCCTAGGCTGCAAATGTTTACAAAGCAGGAAGCCTTATCTTTCTCCCCCAGACTGGCTGGTGGGTTCAAACTGCTCACCTTGTGTTTAGCAGGTGCCATCAAATTGGCTCCACCCCACGATGACCCTGTGTGCGCACGACACAACAAAACACTGCCCAGATGGGACCAACCTCACACATATGCTGCATCCCATTCTGACAGCCACGGAGATACTCCATGGGGCTAAGGGTCTTCCTCTTTGCCACATGCTCTCTCCTTATCTTCTTTTTTTTGGTGGGGGTAGGGCATCACTGCCTCTGGTGGTCGTGGGCACTACCCAGTGCTGCTGCTCTCTACTTTTCAAGAATATATCCTTCTCCTGGGATTGGTCCCTCCCAATGACCAGTCCTGAGATCTGGAGATGATGGCTCATCATCTTGCTTTTAAGGAACATTCTGGCTTGCCCTTCCTCAGAAAAGCATTTGTTTGTCCTTCTGAGAGTCCATGATCCTTTCTGTATTCTTTGCGAGTACCCTCATTTATGTGCAACAACTCTCCAGTTTTTCTTATGTGTTGTGCGGTTTTCCCAGGCATATGAGGGAATGGTGGAAAGTACGGTGGATTGGGTGAGGCAAACCTTAGTCCTCAAAGTAACATCTTTTCTCTTCACCGCTTCAACAAGGTCTTGTGTAGCAGATTTGCCCTGTTGCATGTGTGTGTTTTAAGGAGAGAAAGAGAGAGAGAGAGAGAGAGAGAGAGAGAGAGAGAGATTACCCAATAAGTAAGGCATCTTCCTTATCTAGCGCTCCTCTAACAGAACCACCACAAGCAGATGGCTTTAACAAACAGAAACATGTTCCTTTCACAGTTTGGCAGACTGGAAGTCCAAATCAGGCACCAACTCTAGGGCAAGACTTTCTTGGTGTGACCAGTCAGGGAAGGCCCTTATCTCTGTCAACATTGGTGCTCCCAGCACTCCTTGGAGCCATAGCCATTCCTGGGAAACGCTTTGTGTCTCTTGGTTCTATATGGGTTCCTGGGTCCAAAGGACTTGCTAAGTCCCAGATGTTCTTTCTTGGTGGTGCTCAGGTTCTTTCTTCTCTGTTTGTTTCTCTCCCCTCTCATCTCTTGTAAATTAAAAGGTGAAGCAAAACACACCCCATGGAAATTCTCCTTACCTCATTACATCAGGGCTAAAACCTGGGTAAAGGGGTGGTATCCTATCTGATTAGCATGACAAGATTACCCAATCCTCTTTTACAGAACCTCACACTGCCTTATGACCCACAGTCAGAAAACACATCACAAAGCTGAGGATAATTATATCAGGCTACAAAATGGGCGAGGGGTGCAATTATACAATATTGAGAATTATGGTCTAGTCAAGAATACAGTTATTTGAGGGATGGAGAGGGGGACGTCCAATTAATAACACATGGTAAGAACAAGCATATGTGTGCTTACTTAATAGTTTTGAAAAATAAAATCAGAGCTTCAAGGTGGAAGGGTAAGGTTTCCCAAGGAAATCTTCATAAGACCACATTTGCCACCCTCAAAGAATGAACATTGTGATGATAGGTCAAGAGCAATATCTGTCAAAAATTTCAGCACCTCCAATGCTCAGTGTGCCCAACTAGGGTCAAAAATTGAAAAGAATGCCTAGTTTCCCAGCTCGAAGTCACTAGGTAACTCTTGTGTCCTCAGAGAACACATGCCTAGATTGCAAATCCCTAGTCAAAATTTCGACTTGCAATCATTTCAGTAAGCTATGCATTCTGAAGAAGGAGCAACATTTGCAGGCCCAGTGAAGTCTGATACTGATTTAGAAAAGAAACACAAAGAGACAATAGATAAGGATGTGTTAGTTGCTCACAGTTCCATTGCACATTACCAGGAGAATAACTTTGTAAGATCTTCTTTATCACTATTTTTGTTTTGCAGATGCAGAATCAAATGCCCTAAATCTTTGTCCAGAACAAAGGAACACCTGCCCCCCAAAATTCATCTTTCTTAGGGTCAAACTGCTTTAAATGACCATTCTCCAATGCAATCATCCACATCAAATGTTAAAGAGACTATGACTAAGTCCCAGCTCTGACTTCACACTGCATTAGAAAGCTAAGTATCCTTCTTCTAGCAGTCTCTGGAAAGATGTAACCTCGCAAAGTAAGTCTATGGAGCAGTTTTATCCTCAATTGATACTCCTATCATACTTTGTAAATGCTCTTTCTCCAGTCAACAGAGGAGCAGTAGAATAAATTATACCTATGATCTTACCTCTATCTTGGGAGCAGGCCAAATAATCTGAGAAACTGGATGTGTTAGTCTGGGTTGCCTAGGGAAACAAATCCAGAGTCACTTATGTATGTGTAAGAGAGAGTTTTATATCAAAAAGTAATTGTATATCAAGGAAACACCTCATTCAAGTCCATAAGACCAATAGTAGCCCCCATGTCCAATAGCAGCACACAAATTCTTCTCCAGACTCATGAAGCACACACAACGATGCTGAATGCAGGAAGATCACAGGTCAGCAGGTGGGAGATCTTGTGGGGGCATGTCAACACTGGCACAGCTTTCCATGGGACTCCTCCAGCTCTGGGGCTCTGGTTGCCATCAGCATGGTTCCACGTGCCTTGTCAGCAGAATGTGAAGCAGGGAGAGTGTTCTGCTCCCAGAATTCTCAGAAGAAGGCCATTTCTCCACAAAGACATTATTGGCTATGATCTGATTGCCAGCCTAGACTCCTCTCTCAAGTTGACAGGAGATTCTGTAACTGCCACGCTGCATGAGATCATGAAGAACACAGCATCAGGATTAGAGGAAGACTTATTGGCAAACTTTGATATGCAGGTGACCCAACCTTGCTTTCTGAAAGTGAAGAGGACTTGAAGCACTTCCTGACGGAGATTAAAGACCACAGCCTTCAGCAGAGATCACACCTCGATTTTCAGAGAGCAAACGTCCTCACAGTTGAATGAATAAGCAACATCAGGATCAACGAAAACAAGTTGGAAGCTACCAACGTTTCCATTCCGCTTGGATTCACAATCCAAGCTCACAGAAGCAACAGTCCAGAAATCAACTGACACATTGCATTGGGCAGATTTGCTACAAAGGGCCTCTTGAACGTGCTAAAGAAGAAAGATGTGACTTTGAGCACTAAGATACACTTCTATCGTCTCATATACCTATGAAAATTGGACAATAAATAGGAAAACCTGAAGAAATGGCTACCTTTAAATGATGGCATTGGGCAATGAATATAGAATGAATTGATGGAAGAACAAACAAATCTGCCTTGGATAAAGTCCAGCCAGAATGCTTCCTGGAAGTGAGGCTGGCAGGACTTAGTCCCAGAGACTGTGATCAGAAGGGAGTGGGAGGTGGACATGGACATTACGCCAGATAAACTAGAGGGTCTAAGAAGAAGAGGAAGCCCATCGATGAGCGAGAGAGCGACACCACAGCTATTGCCCTGGGTTCAAACAGCACAGCCATGAGAATGGTGCAGGAATGTTCTCATGTGTTAAGCATCTGAATCAGAACCTACTCTTTGGCAACGAAAAACAAACCTTCGCGTTCTTCCTGTTGGGCGATTTCTGATATCTCAGGTAAAACCTCTTACATTAAAAGGAGATGAGATTTCTTTTTATCGCTTTTTTTTGTGTAAGCTCATTTAGTTACCCTGATAGAATCTAGAGTGGTTCTCAACCTTCTTAATGCCATGACCCTTTCATATAGTTCCTCATGCTGTGGTGACCCCTCAACCATAAAATTACTTTTGTTGCTACTTCATGACTGTCATTTTGCTCTGTTATGCTTCCAGCGACCTCTGTGAAAGGGTCGCTCAACCCCCAGAGGGTTCTCATCCCAAAGCAGCTGAGAACCGCTGCTCTACATGATTTAAGGGTATATCAAGAATGATGTAAGAAAGAGTTTACATTCTGATCAATCAAAACCCACAACAAGTTTTTAAGCTAAAGAGTAGATGGATCTGATTAGCATTTTCAAAAACCCGGGTAAATGCATATGCAATATCATGCATCATTTAAAGTGTCCACTACTGTGAACATTCGCAAATGCTTTTGCTGGTGAACTCATCAGCTCAAACAAAGCCTAGGACATGTCATTGTGACCCTCAAGCCAATTCTGACTCATCATGCACCAGTGTCTGACAGAGCAATTCCAAAGGGTTATTTGTAAGTCCCCCTTCCCACCCCTCCCCCCCACACACACACACTTCCCCTGGCCCGACCTCTCCATGCGAGCATTTTGGTTATAACTATTATAATTACTTGGTGGGTGGCCAGGTCTTTCTTTCTCAGTTTGTTTCAACTCCCAACGGTTAAGCTAAGAGTTGAGCACAAACTCCCTTGCCACCTGGGGACTGAGTGCTTCACTAACACTGAGAAATCTTGTGTGCTTCTCTAAGCTGTTCCCCCCATCTACTGATGTCGGGGGCTGGGGCTGTGGATTCTAATACGTAAACATTATTGGGAACCACTTTTCGAATTCTATCTCTGTAGATTAGTTAAGTTTCTCATAACTTCATGTCAATGGAGTCATGCCGTGTGTACTTTTTGCCTTTCTTCTTGCAGCAGAATGTGTTTTAGGTTCTTCCAGGGCATTAGGGAAAATAGGCAGATTGTTCCTTTTTTGTATTTATTTACTTTTGCAAATAAATAAATGCTTTTTTTTTTTTTGGCTGACCCGTATAAGAAACCAGGATCACAGTACGAGGAGTACAGACAAAAGTAAGCTCTGAAACTTATCATGACTGCCACCCCCTCTCCAGCATTAATAATAGTAATGGTAATAATAATAATAGCACCCTCCTGACAAGGAAAACTTTTTGTAATAAAGCCCATAGTGCAGGATCAAGTGTAGGTATCTGTCTTTGCAGTCCCTCTGGGTTGTTTGTGCTTGTTGATGGGCTTTATCCCAATTCATGAATGGACCGTGACGGCTCGTTCACTGGGCTTTGAGATTGTTTCCAGTTTTGGTTCGTGATAAATAAAGCAGCTATGAACACTTTAGCTGTACACATCTTCTTATGGGTACTTGCTTTTTTATTTTCCCGAGTACATCCTGAGGAGTCATAGGATTACCTGCTTAACTTTACAGGAAACTGTCCGGTTGTTTTCCACGGAGCAGGGACCATTTTACATTTCTAGCTGCAAACTGTCAACCCCCGCTTCACATGCCTGCCAGTATCTGGCACGACAACATCCTCGGCGCTTTATTTAAAACTGTTTGGGGGAGATGGAGTAGTATCTCATTAGGGTTGTACTAGTGAGAGTCAGCATTGTTGATCACTTAAAACAACTTAAAAATCATTTCCTGGGAACTGTTCTGGCCACATGTCTCATCCTTATATGATCCATTTGTAGGGTTCTAATAGAGTCTGTGACTATTGTACCACGTTTTTGTGAATAATTTCTCTCAGTGTGTGGCTTGCTATTGGTTTTCTTAGTGGAACTAAAATAAAAATTTAAAAATATAAAAACCACAGACAAAAATCCACTTTATTGCCCATTAGGTGATGGCTTACATTTCAGATCATCCTTTTTACACTTGACAAACCACCCACCAGTTTGTCCGCTCACTATCGCTGCCCTTCCCCCTTTTAGTTCTCTTCTCTCTCTTGTGGGGCATTTCATTATCCTCCTCATTCTAGTTAATGCCTGTCTACACGCTAGCCTCTGGCTTCCCCTCTTCCACTCCTGGTAGCCATCAAAGCCTGTTTCTTTTTGTGTAAACAGCCTGGATCTTGATTATTTGCTAGATAACCATGGTGTCATTGGATAGTTGTCCTGAGAGGGGCTAGCCTCCCTCATCAGAATGTCCTCCAAGTCTATCCATGTCATGAGGCGCTTCGTTGTTTCATTCTGCTTCTGTGTTCAGTATCCCATTGTGTGCACGCTCCAAAGTTCATGTATCCATTCTTCCCCAGGGAGGGCATTTCTCGGTCTCCATCTTCCTGCTCTTATCAACAGCGCTGTGATGAACGTGGCTGTGCACATATCTGTTGGTGCACTGGCTCTTCTTTCTTCAGGGTGCCGGTACATACTGAGCAAAAGGATTGCTGCATCGCATGCATGTCTATTCTCCATTGCTTGAGGACATGTCACCCCACTTGCTACAATGTTTGCCCGGCTTGATAGTCCCGCAGCAGTGTATGAGGATGCCAGTCTCTCTGGACCCTTTCCAGCTTGGCTATTTCCTTGTTTCCAGACTTTGCTAACTGTGCCAGTGTGAGGTATCTCATTGTGATTGATATCATCTTTTTAAAAAATCTTTTTATTGGGGGCTCAAACAACTCTTCTCACAATCCATACTGAGATCATCTTAATGGACATGTTGAGGAACAGATTAAAAAATTAATGAAATCCAAGTTATACTTTCTTTTCATGGTCTAAGAAAGGGTGGACTCCTACAAAGTTGCAAAGCTTTTATCCTGCTTTCTTCCATATACTTTGAAGCTTTAGTTTTTATACTTAGACTTAAGATCCATTTTGGGGTTAATTACAGGTATGGCTTGGGGTAAACCATAAAGTTCCTGTCTTCTATTATAGCTGCATTGAGATAAAACCCTCATAACATACTAGTCACTCATTTAAGTAGCACCATTCAGTGATTTTAATATATTCATGTAACTGTGCAATCATTATCACAATCACTTGTATAGCATTTTCACCACCTGAAGGGGGACCCAATTATTTCAGTAGTCACGCTCCCTTTCCCCTTTCCCAGTCCTAGGCAACCTGGAACCTACTTTCTGCCTCTCTGGATTTGCCTATAGTGAGCATTAAAGAAAAATTAGATGCTCCTCTTATAGAGGGGTTGCAGTGAGGAGATGAGCCAGTCAAGATACAGTGTAGTAGCAATGAAATGTGCAACTTTCCCCAGTTCTCAAATGCTTTCTCCCACCGATTATCATGATCCTGATTCTACCAGGCAGATTCAGCTGAACCAGGGGATGTACATTGGAGTCGGAAACATGGGGAAATCAGGGTAGATGATCCCTTGGGACTAGTGCAGGGAGTGGTGATTCTGGGAGGATGGAGGGATGGGGAAGTAGAAAGGGAGAACTAATTTCAGGGATCTCCATGTGACCTCTTCTCTGGGGTGCAGACAATGGGGGGGTGGCGGGGATTTGAAGTGACACATGGGACAGTGTACGATATGAAGAGGTAATAACAATTTGTAAATTATTAGGGGTTCATGGGGGAGGAGGAGGAGGAGGTAGGTAGGAAAAATATGAGGATCTGGAATTAAAAAAAAAAGAACTAGAGGAAAGGGAGAAAGAGGAGCTTATGCCAGGGGCTCAAGTAGAAAATGTTTGGAAATGAATGTGGCAACATGTGTACAAATAAGCTTAATACAAATGATGTATTGAATGTTATCAGAGCTGTAAGAGCCCCCAATAAAATCTACATTAAAAACAAAACAAAAAAAGAACTAGAAAAAATTAGATCCTAAAATACATGATCTCTTTTGACTCAAAAAACTGTATTCTTTTTTCACTTTGCATGGTTCGATGTCCCTTCATGTTGTAGTCTATTTCAGCAAGGCTGAAGAATATGCTTTGGTATTGTTATACATCATCAGTTTTAATATCTTATTCCTTGATCACTTGATAGGTATTTGGGTTATTTCCACTCTGAGTTAAGATGGATGTGTTGCCATGACCATGCAGATGTAATTTTTTGTGTGGAGATATGTCTACCTTGAGTATATCCCAAAGTGGAATTGCTGGATCATAGGATAGCTTGAAGTTAAGCCTTCTGAAGAACTGCCTGTCTGTTTTCCAAAGCCTCATTTGGTTACTCCTCAAGCATGTATGTGTAGAATTTCTGTTTCTGCACATCCACACCATGTTGTTATGATTGATTGTTTTATCATGGCCAGCTTGTTGTTGTTGTTGTTGTTGTTGTTGTTGTTGGGTGCCAGTGAGCGGGTTCTGACCCATGGCAGGCCTATGCACAGCAGAGGGAAGCACTGCGCCAACCTCACAATGGAGTCCATTCCTGGAGACACGATGCTCACCTTTCCTTTCTTCGTGGGTATAAAGTCGCATCACATCATGTTTTTATTTTCATTGATTACATGTTGGGCTTCTAACTGCAAGGAACCAGTTTGAAGCTTTCTTCTGTCTTTTTTAAAAAATAATTTTATGGGGTGCTCATACAACTCTGATCACAATCCATACATACACCCACTGCATCAAGCACATTTGTACATTTGTGGCCGTCATCATTCTCAAGACATATTCTTTCTACTCCTCATGCCCCCCCACCTCCCCTTTCCACCTATCTCCCCATGAACCCTTGAGTCATAAATTATCATTAATTATTCATGTCTTACATTCACTGATATCCTGCTTCACCCATGTTTCTGTTGTCTGTCCCCCTGGGAGGGGGTTAGATGTAGATCTGCAAGATTGGCTTTCCTCTTCCCCTCCTGGTATGGCAACTCTCAATATTGATCCTGAGGGGTTTGTCTGTCCAGGATTCCCTGTGTTTCCAGCTCTTTTCTATACCCATGTACATGCTCTGGTCTAGCAGGATTTATAAGCTAACATTGACTTTCTACTGTAAAAATTACAGTCTTGGGAACCCACAAGGGCAGTTTTACTCTGTCTTGTAAGGTCCTTAGGAGTCAGAATCTGTGGCATTGAATTGAATGAGTGAATGGCTAAAGATGTTGAGTTTCTTTTCATGTGCTTAGTGGTCATTTGTATGCTTTCTTTGGAGAAAAGTCTACTCAAATCTTTATCAATAGTCTTAGAAATTCTACAGATTTAATTAGTTCAGTGAGTCTAGTTATTTCTTCTCCTTCTTTTCCTTCTCCTCCTCTCCCACTTCCTCCTTCTTCTCCTGCCCTTCCCTCTTCCTTTTTCTGCTTTGGGATTTGAGGTTCTGTTCCATATTTTTTCTCCCTTCTAGCAGGATTCTTGTATTGTGGTCTTGGGCAGAATGGTTAACAGTTGCAGTCAGACTATCTAGTTCTTAGGGTCTCAGGGCAAACTGTTATGCTGCAAACTAGTTCCTTCTTTGACTTATTGGTTTCCTTCTTTTTCTTTTGCTCCAGGCGAGTAGAGACTCATTGTTTCCTCCTAAATGGCTACTCAAAAGTGTTTCAGGACACAGGCACTGTTCACCAATCTGGGATGTAGAATATGACTTATTTAATGTTAATGGGCCAAGATGTCTCCCAAAGCTCTGGTCCTAATCTATCAAACCCAGAAATCAATCCTGGGGGGTGTTCATGGGGGGTGTTCATCTGACTGTGTCTCCTACATTCTGATTGCCCATATAAATAGATGTGCACATAGTCAAATAGATGCATTTATCAAACCAAGCCCGTCGCTATTGAGACCATTTCTGACTCTTTAAGGCCCTAGCAGGGCAGAGTAGAGCTGCCCTATAGATTTTTCCAAGGCTGTACATGTTTACGGCAGTACACAGCCACAGCCATAGCTTTCTCTCATGGAACCAACTCCTGATCAGTGCGAACTGCCAACCTTAGGGTTAGCAGTTGAAGACTTTTACCACTGCTCCCCCAGGGTTCTTAGATGCGCACACATAGATACATGTATGCTTACATACTTATATGCCCTGTGATGGTTAGGGATTATGGCAAGTAGACACTTCTGGGTAGGGGTAGGTTTGGAACTCAACCCATCAACTGGGTCACAGCCTGATGACACCTCCTTGGTGTCATAAGCCTTTTCGTATAAGAGAGAGAGGGAGATCAAGCAGAGTTCTATCCTCTTTGACCCTTCACCTTCTGCCAGAGCTGGATCTTGCATCTGGCTCCTCCGTCTCCTCTTGTGTTGCCTGTCAATCCCAGGAGCTGTCAGCAGACTACCAATGCTGGATGCAGCTGGTCCACTTTGACTTCTGCAAACACTAACCTGTGTCCCCTGCTGCCTCTGCTTTGTCATCCTGCTTCCTCTTTATCAGTTTCCAAGAGTCCGGAGAAGCCTACTGTGGTAGTTACATAATCTGTTGCCAATTTGAGACTTAAGAGTGAAAAGGTGGAGTTGAGCCTACCAATCAGGTTGCCGTTTGAGGACCTCATTTGGAGGCATTAAGGAGATAAACAGCTCGCTAGAGGTGGGACCCATGCTCACTCCCTAGAAGACAGTGCTGACAATGAACCTGAGGGAGCTATGCTGATGCAGTCAGGATCCTGAGAGCTGGAGGAGCCACGTGGAGACCCTTGCCAGCACTGAGATGGCTTTAACTCCACTGTGTCCACAAGGCTCCCTACCCACTGACATGTGATCTTCCTGTATTCGGCAGTATTGCATGACTACATAAGTCTAAAGAAGAATTTATAGATTTGTATGGGACATATAAACTACTATCAGACTTAAAGACTGGATCTGGACTGGGCTGGGATGTTTTCTTGGTGTGTAATTACTCTTCACAGAAAGCTCTTTCCTATACACATATGAGTGTCTATGAATTTGTTTCTCCACCCTACCCAGACTAACACACCGGGCATAAATGAAACAGGACTGGTACCTACATCTACAACCTTGTAAGTTAGTTCTCAGTAGGAATTTCTTTCTACGTACATCACATACAAATTGCACTGATTTTGCTTCTCTGGGAGAACCCAACCTAGCATATCATGCCTACAGAGAAATATATTTTTTGGTGGTTTGTGTTCTTGTTTAAGAATTAAATATTTATGGGGCTGAGCCCCGGGGGCATAGTGGTTGAGTGTGGCAGTGCGGCCCACTGGCTTGGCGGTTCAAATCCAGCAGCAGCTCTCCAGGAGCAAGGCTGGGCCTCCCACTCCCACCAGAGGGCAGTGATGCCAAAATACAAAACAAACAAGCTAAAACAAGAATTAAATATTCCTTAGTGCTTACCAACAGTTTTCCTCTAATTGTCCACTTTCAAATGAAATCATTCACCTTCATCAAGCCATGCAGACTTCACCCCCCTCCCGTGCTCTCTCTTCTTTACCAATCCATTCCTTGGGTCACTTATCTTGTTGCTGTTGAGCTGCAGATGCTCTTTATTTGTTGTAGGTGCAAATCCAGGCTTTCCTTCTCCTTCCTTTTTCACCATACAGAGATTGCATTGTTGCCACGCTATTTGTTGAAAGACTTTATTTTCTTCACTGAATTGCCTGACCGTCTGTGGCAGTCATGTGCTTATGTTAATTTTATGATTGAAATGTAGGGGTGGAGTCTGGCCTGTTAATAGCTGTTAAGATAGCCATTGAGTAGCCAATGAGGCCTCTATGTGGGCATGGCTTTCACCTGAGACTCCAGGGAAATCTCACGATATTTCCCTCGTGAAGATGAGAAGCTATCTTCCCCAGTTGTGGGGAGTTAGTTTCAGAGATGATTAATCACAGGCAACACAGAATGGCGGCGTCCAGGAGGCTGGAGTAGCCGGTGGAGAGACCACACGGCTGTGCTCTGATGGAGCCAGACCTCTGAGGCTGGGGCAGCCACATGGAGGCCTCTGCCAGCGATGAGATGCTTCTGCCACCATGGGATGCTGTTGATGGACACTGAGCCCTGGAAGCGAGGAGCCATGGGGAGACCTCTGTCAGTGCCGGGACTCTACACCCACTGGCCTGTGACTTTGTGAGTCAGAGGGAGACTTTATGGACTGATTTCGGGCATATGGGTTAATATCGGACTTGTGACTTTGAGTTGTACTGGGCTGGGATGTTTTCTCAATGTCCTGTTCGTCTTGAATATAAACCCATTCCTTGTATCCATATGCGTATCTCTGAAATTTGTTCCTCTAGTCTACCCGGAATAACACACCGTCGTTACAAAAGGATGTCAGCTAATGTATGTGCATGCGTCTATACTTGGAAACAAGGATGCCCTGGTGGTCTATTGTATCGCCGCTGTGGGCTAATGGCAAGGCTGGCTGTTTGCAGTGACCAGAAACTCTGAGAGAGGAAAATGGGGCCTTCTACCCTTGCCAAGATTTACAGTCTCAGAAACTCACAGGGACAGTTCTCCTCTGACCTGTCAGGGCCCTATGAGATGACATGACCTCCATGGCAGTGAGTGCGGGTTTGGTGTTATTTGGACACACTAAATCTGTTCCCATGATCTGTTTGCTCTCTTTATGCTTTTTCACTTTCAAACATTTTCCTTGGGATTTTTTCTTTGATCCTTCAACTACTTCACAGTGTATAGATGGACTTCCAAATATTGTACATTGTTTACATGAGGTGATATCTTGTTTATAATTTAATTTAATTGTGTCAGAAAGTATTATCTGCATGGTTGTTTTATTGTCCAGCATATGTTGCCATTAATGATATAAGTAGTCCATAACATCAATTTGGCCCAATTTAAAGATAGTGCTGTGTAATTCTGCAATAATGGTGAACTATGAGTAGCAGCTGAGATAGATATTTGGGCTGAACAAGGGTGATATGAAGAGTGGGCGTACATGCATGGATATATAGCAATTTGACATCATAGTTCCATGTATGTGTTATTTTTGCTGCAAATTTATCCATGAATGTGGTGGAATATACAGGAAGGAAATTAATGAATACTTCTTAAATATAACAAAATACCTTGAGGGAATGAGCAGCTGACCTGGGGGTTAGGACCCCAATCTGGAGTACATCAAGGCCTATGAGCATAACAAAGGTGACAAAGTATTCTACAAGTTACTGGAGGAAGCGTGATTGAAGTCTTAAAAGCTCATGAGCAGTCATCTAAGGTGCAATCATGGTCTCTTCCTATCTGCAGTAAAGAAGAGTGATGAAAGTTGAAAGATATGGGCATAATTTCTCCAACAGACTAATGAATCACACAAACATCTGTCTCCACCACCAGGAGATCAGAAGAACTAGATGGGTGTTCAGCTCTCACTCCCAACTACTTAAAAAAGGATCATGTTAGAAGGTCCTAGATTACTGTTGTTAGGTACAGAGAAGTCAGTTCTGATTCACAGAGGCCCTATGGACCAACAGAATGAAACACTGCCCAGTCTTGTGCCAGTCTCACCATTGTATATTTGATCTCATTGCTGCAACCATTGTGCCCACCCATCGCATTGAAAGTCTTCTTTTTCCGTGGCCTCTCCTGATAGCATGTGCCATGTGTCTGAAATGAAATCTCATCCTCTTCATTCCAAAGTGCATTCTGATCATCTCTTTCCCAAGGTCCTTGATAGAGGAGGAGAAAAATGTGTAACGAAACTCAGAATCATACAGGGCACCAGGTTTTATGGTCAAAAAGAAATAGCTAGGATTCACTGGACTAGGGTCCTGAGTCATGTAGGACCTGAACCTGAGCTTAACCCTGGTAGAATAATCAATAAGCAATCATATAAGATCAAAAATGCACCCTGCTCAGGCCCCCCACACCAAGGTGAAACACAAAGGGAGCACAACAGAGCAGCAAGGGGAGCAAAGCAACGAGGTCTCTGAAGAATCCTGAAATTAGACTTCAGTTTTGGAGGGTCAGCAGACCCTGGAACTATTTATAGGACCCTTTTCTTCTTTTTTTAATGTCTATCAAGATAAGATAGGCAAGTTAAATAATCTCAAGTCAAAAACAACAATGGGACTGATAGTTCCAGGGGACATGGGAGTGGGAGAGGTGGGAGAAGCAACAAACCCAGGGATAAGGGAACAAGAAGAGATCTGAGATCAATGGTGAGGAGCGTGTAGAATGCCTGGTTGGACTGGATCAAGTGCTATGTGATTGAGATGAATTATTGAGAACCAAATGAAGGTTAAATAGGATAGTGGGATAGGAGGAAATTAAAAGGAAATAGAGGAAGGAACTAGAAGGCAAAAGACATTCAGAGAAGTATAAATATGGGCATGTATGTATGTAAATATATTTACATATAATGATAGGGATATAGGTCTATGTATATATATTTGCATGTTAAGTATCAAGGTAGCAGACAAACATTGGGCCGCTACTTAAGCTTTCTCTCAATGCAAGAAACTTTGTTCTAATAACCTGGTATTCTGTGATGCTCACCTTCCTGATATCATCAATGAAGTCAAAATGTGTGTATAAGCAAATACGGGGGCAAAAACTGATGGTGTCCAGGTATTAGAAGATATAGTGTCTGGGGGTCTTAAAGGACTGAAGTTAAACATCTAGTAGGGAAGCAGTAAAGTCCACATGGAAGAAGCACACCAGCCTACATGATCATGAGGTATTGACAGGATCAGGTACCAGGCATCAGAAGACCAAAATAAACAACCCTTTCAATATGAACAAGAGGGGTCAGAATGGAGACAGTTGGACACCTCTTTACAGAAGGGTCACAAGAAAGGTGAGTATAGCACTGATGAAACACACAACATTCCTCTAGCTCTCAAATGCTTCTCTCCCCCACACCCCCAATATTATGACCCCAGTTCTACCTCACAAATATGGATAGACTGGAAGCATGAAAAGATAAGAGCTCTTTGCACATGGAATCCAGATAAACCCCTCAGGAGCAATAATGGGAGTAGCGATATCATGAGGATAAGAAGAAGGTAGGGGAAGACGGGGGGTGGGGGGGGGTGGGGGTTGGGGGGGTGAGAAGGGGAACCAATTGCAATGATTAATGCATGGCTCTCCCCCCGCCCCCGTGGGACTAACAACATAAATGAGGGCAAAGGGGAGACAGTGGATGGTGTAAGATATGAAAATAATAATAATTTATCAAGGGTTCACGAGGGTGGGAGGGTGGAAAAAAGGAGTGATTCCAAGGGCTCCAGTAGAAAGAAATGTTTTGAAAATGATGATGGCCACATATATTCAAATGTGTTTGACACAATTGATGTATGGATTGTTATAAGAGCTATAAAAGTCCCCATTAGCATGATCTATTTTTTAAAGAATGACTCCAAAAGGAAACAAAAACAACAACAGGGTCTCTGAAACTCACAGGGACAGTTCTACCCTGTTCTTTCGAGGTGCTGTGAGACTCTGGTGCCAGGCTTCTTGAGTCAGGACCCCTCATTTGCATACATTTGT
The DNA here is from genome assembly GCA_004026705.1 of Nesogale talazaci. Taxonomy (NCBI): domain Eukaryota; kingdom Metazoa; phylum Chordata; class Mammalia; order Afrosoricida; family Tenrecidae; genus Nesogale; species Nesogale talazaci. The sequence goes on along the minus strand of PVJH01005212.1, from coordinate 13,748 downwards.
ATATCTCGAAGCAGGCTGGAAGGAAGGGTGACTCCCACTCTCAGTCCCGGGAGAGATTGTAAGCGCAGCAATTGGGTTGCAAGGAATAGAGACCTGTCCAAACTAGTCAACCATAAGCAAAGTTCCTCGAAGAGATGCAGGGAATGCACGTTCGAATAAAAGGCCACCAAACAGATAATTGCCTCTTAATCAACACGGAAGTTCAGAGAGGGAATATGGAGGAAAGGGAACCGCAAATAGGAGGTGGAAGGGGAATGCACGGTGGGACATTGAGGAGATGGCAATGGATGAGTTGCGACAAGTGTGTACAAATTGTTGAGTGTAAGGCTGATGATTTGCTCTGACCCGGTGATCCATGTGACCAACTATGTCACTGTGTGTCCCAGGGAAGATTTGGCTGCCAGTCGCATGAGGAGGAACAGAGAGCCTGGTATGAGTCTCTTAATCATGACATTTGATTTAGACTTTCCTTTTGGTTTTCTCAGATTTTATTTGTTTAAAAATGCCTTTAATTTGCCTCCCTATTTAAAAAAAAAGCATTTTAAAACTAGGTGTAGAATTATAAATTGACCGTTTTTCTCCTTCCTTCTCTCCCTCCTTCCCTCTCCCACTCCTTCCCTGCTTTCTTCCAGGACTTTAAACACAGTGTTCCTTGTTCGTTGCTTCTGATCCGAGAGCTTGGCTAACATTACTGTATGCAATGTGGCTTTTTTGATGGTTGCTTTTATGATTTCCCCTTAACTGTGACAGGGGCACAGCTTCAATGATAAACAGGTAGGTTGTCCCAATTTCATAGGTTCCAGCCGATGCTGGAGACGGCGTATTACTCACACCATCGTCATGTCACCTGACTGCATCAGGGAATGCTGTGATGAGGGCCTGAGGTCAGCTGCACACACAATGACATAAATGACAAAATGAAGAGAACATGGTTTTGTGTCAAGGAATCCTGGTGGTACAGCTGACTAAGCATTGGCTTGCTAACCACAAGATCTGCAGTTCAAACCCACTAGCTGATCCATGGGAAAAACACAAGACTGTCTACTCCTGTGGGAACAGGTCTGGCACACAGGGAAGTGAGGGAGACGGAGCCACCAACAGACTCCGGAGACCAGGCTCCAGGCACAGATCTAATTTTATGTCAGCTTTCACAAGGTTTACATAGGTTTCATTGACCAATCAGATCATACTTCCTGGTTTCCAAACATTTCCTTATATGGTCATGAGTTTGTAGCATGAAAAATGTTTGGCCCATACTGTGTGCTATGTCAATGAGGTGTAGTTGGTTGAGCCAGCCATCCAATTGTCTTACGAACTGTTTTGTCCAATCACATCACTGAACAAGCATCCAATTGCATCGTAGGACGCTATCGTCCAATGATATTACAGGAGCTTACTGTTACTATGGGGAAGTTAGAAGCATTCTAATAGACTGTCTCAGAGGTTTAAAGCAGAAGGATATCAGGTGAGCTAGCCTGGCGTCTTATTGCCTCAAGACTGGAGTTCTTTCCAGAAGTCATGGAAGAGCAGGATACCCCGCAGCTTCTGCCTAACTCAAGACCAGAATAATCCAGGAGACCTGGAGGCACGGGTTCCAGCTACCTAAGGGCACGCATACCCAGCGGCTTCAAGACTGCTTCAGGAGTCACACACAACAACATCGTGCACTTTCTACGCCTCTCTCCCAGATCCACAGGTCCTGGCAAGAATATCCCCACATACCCCCATAAAGAGTCCCTCTCAGAAGCCATAGGAACAGTTCTACATTAGTTATCACATGGGATCAATTTGAGTGAGCATCAGCTTGACAGGAGGTTTGGTTTGGATTTTGTAGAGGGGTTGCTAAAAGACCCGCCCATCTTTAAGTGGAAGCATTTATTCACTCAAGGGGAATAAAAATTTCTCCCGTGGAAGAGGTAGAGAGTTCAGGGAATTGGGTTATGGGGATTGGATACTAACGCAACACGTTTTCTAGAGTAAAGGTTTGCGAGTAGGCTTTCATCTCTTATTATGGGATGGTGCTTATGTAACTGGTGGCAAGTTCCTCGTGTTTGAGTCCTATGGCCGACTGTTCTGTGCTTCCTTGAATTTCTGGAGGCCACAGACCTCCTCCCCCATCACTAGATTAACTAGTCAAATGGATGAACACTGCAAAGCCAGGATGTGGAACTAAAACACATTATTATGACAGGGGAGAAAACACATTATCTTTGCACGGGGAGAAGAAAATTGAAAATGATGAGGGCTGTTGTATAACGTCACATGTTAAAATATTAACTGGATGCATGGTACGGTTGAGTCCATATTTTTATTGGCTTGGGGGAATTTCTCAAAGTCATCTGAACTTGAAAAATGGGGGGGTGAAAGTATCCAGCGTCTTTCCTAATCTGTTTCAACTCTTAATTTTTTTTCTTCAAAGGTTATATTTCTGCCATTGCTCCTGATTTCTCCACTCATAAGCTATCTCCACCCCCAGTATGTTCTTTAGAGTCTTTATTAATTTTTTGTTGGTAATTTTTTGTTTTGTTTTAGTGGGTGTGGATCTGTTTCAGCCGAATTTTTCTTTGCATGCCTTGTCATTTGCTGTTACAGGGTAGATATTGTGAATAATACATTGCAGAGATTTGGGTCTTATCATCTTCCTCTAAAAACAAAAGACATAAGAGCCCCCTCACCCCCAGCTGCCGCTGAGTCCATTTTGAATAAGAGAGAGAGAGAGACAGACAGACAGACAGACTGTTCTTCAAGGACTCCCCCAGACTTCACGGAGGCCTCTTCTTTCTCCCCCAGAGCAGCCGTGGCTGGGCTTGAACCACACACCTTTCAATTAGCAGCCAAATGCCTGGTCCATGGTACCACCAGGGCTCATCTTCCTCTTAATTGTGTCCAATTTTGTTCTCATAGGAAGTTAGACTCCTGGGTTTTATGGAGGCTTGTTGTCAGACTTGGATGGATTTTATGCTGCTCCTGGAATAAATCCAGGAAGTCTGTCTGTGGTGTGGCCTTTCCCCAGGTGTGGACAAGAGGAAGTTTCCTTGGAAAGTTTAAGGCGTTTGTCAAAGACCCTCTACAATGGTAGGATTTGAATTCTCTTCAATGAGTGCTTTCCTTTGAGCCGCTTGTGTTTTTGCCCTGTGCGTCTTTTGTTCAGGAGTCAACCAAGGACTTGGAAGGGGGTGTAGGCAGAGGTTGGGCCTGCCCAGCAGTGGCTCCCTCCTTTCCAAGATTTCCCCCGACAGGGAGTTTTCCATGGCCATCTCCAGTCTTCACCACCTGACAACTTGAAGCTCTTGGTCCGTTTGGTTCTCTGTCAATGCACAGTGCCTGTTCACAGCCTGTCAACCCTGCAACAGGTGCCCAATGCATGCTAACACGATGCAAACATGAACGCCTAAAGGATAGGATGGCTGGCCTAGCATCAAGACCCCACCTCAAACAGAGAAAGCCTCTGTGTTGACAGTGGTTTAGAGCAGGGTTTCCGGGTCCTGACTGCCTGCCTCTTTGGGGAGGTGTCTTAATCTCTCTGAGCCTCCCAGGTGGAGACTTTCTATCTCATTGGATTGTTGGGACGATTAAATGTGTCCTGACAGGTCGACCGCTTATTTTCTGGCACCTAGTTAATACTCTGAAGAAATACGGGGTTCTCGGGGGCGGGGGGGGGCAGCTTGGGAGGAGCCTAGGCTGCACAGTTTCAGATTTAGTCTAATCCAGAGATGGACTTCCATCATCGGTCGTCTGTTTCTGTTACTGAAAGTGGCCGAGCTGACAGGGACTCTTAGTGACTTTAAGGAGTCCTGCTGCGCTAGCTGCTCCAGAGGGTCCCTTTTGGAAGCGCATCTGAACCCCCCGCCCCTCCCCAACTTTCAGATGAGTAGGCGAGCGCTTATTCCTTTGCGTTCCGCAGGGGCAGCTCAACTCTGCCCCAAACCAAATTCACCGCCTTGGAGTCAATGCCCAGCAAGCTCATCGTCACTGTCTAAGGGCAGAGCGGGACCGGACCTTTGGGATTTTAATCTTTCTGGGGAAATGATCCAGAGAGGCTCCCAAGGCCTCGCAGCTCCCAGAAGGAGGGGGGTGTGCAGCCCGCACCGCGCAGGGCGTGCGGGTGCAGGCGTCCAGGCCGGCGGCGGCGCGCGGCGGTCCGACCGGTCGAACGGCTTCCCGGGCCCCACCCCTCGGCCCAGTGCCGCCCCTCCCCGCCCCGCCCTCCCGGCCGGAAACCCGAGCCCCTCGTGGGAGCGCTCCGCGCTGGATCAGCCCAGCCCCCTGCACAGCCGCCGCCCCGCAGCCCTGACTGCCCCCGGCCCGCGCCTGGGCGCCGAGCCATGGGGCACCGGGGCCGGCGGGAGGCCCGAGCCGGAGCCCGGCGGGAACTGGGTAAGGGCACGTGGGGAGGGCGGGTCTGGGGCGTCCCTGTCACCGCGTTCGACTTTCACAGCGGGCAGTAGCGCACCGCTCGCTGCCAGCCGGCGAGCACCTGCGGCGCGCTCGGGCCGGCTCTGCAGGGAGAGGGGCCTGGAGGCCGGCAAGAAGCAGGAGCAGGAGCTGCAGCCGCCCTTTCTCGGAGCACAAACTTTCACTTCCCCGGGCCCAGCCAGCTTGCAGGAGCGTGCCCTTTCTGACCGGCCCAGCTACACCCCCTGGGGGGTGGGGGCAGGGGAAGGTCAGTAGCTCTACGGGCTCCTGATGGCTTGGATAGGTCTTAGTTCCCATCCAGAGGGGAGAGCCCGAGGAAGGCTTAGAGCCATCCGGTATGAGAACCTGAATGACACCCAGGTCAGGCCTTCCTCCCTGGGAGCCCTGTGGGCTGGGAGCTGCTTCCTGAGTGCAGTCAGATGGAGGAGAACCCAGTTGTCTGGCTGGCGGACCCTTCCTGGTGTCTCTGACCTGTGCCAGGAAGTTTGTCTGCACAGCTGACAAACTCTCTGGCCTCCACGGTCCCTCGGGCTGTAGAATTGGCAGCCCTCCCTGTTTCCGTAGAATGGAGGAGGCAGGGATGGGGTGATTTGTTGGCATTTCCCGAGGGGCGGGAAAGATGTTTCGGCTTCTGTCGCTGAACCTCAACACAGGTAATATGGGACCTCATTAACCGGCTCCCTCCAGAGTCCCAGAGCAGATGGAATGGAATTAACCAAGAATTCCATGTCCACACGTCCCTCTAGAGAAGACGCAGCCAAGGAAACACCTTCAGGCCCCATCAAGACAGTTCTAGTGCTAAGACCCGCGTTCTTGTTTTCAGACATAGTATTTCCTCTAACATGTGGAAGGTATGAAGATGAATCATCCCTTCATTTGTCTGGTTGTGCATACATTCTTTAACTCAACGCTCGCTGACTACGTGTCCAGTAGGAGTCACCCACGCTGAGAATGGGAATCTATCGAGGGCTTTCCTTTACAGATGAGTTGCAAGAAAGGGGGAAAATGAAGGAGTCAAGTTGTCATATTTTTCCAGAGTGGGATGTGCTGTCAAACAAACTAGCCACTAATGCTATGAGGAGTATGAGGTGAAACACATGAGGTGAAATTGGCCCTTAGCTAGAGGGGTGGCATGCTGACTATTTAAGCCAGGTGGGAAAATGGTACCATTTTCAGAGCCTGAACACTGGACCATCCATGGAAGGTCTCCACAGGGCAGTGGTTTGGATGCAGGGTGGTCTTTGATGTTCTTGGAAGTCCAGAGGGAATTTTGTGAAGAGACTTAAATCCAAGGCGGAGAGCTAAGCTTCCACAGAAAACATGCTCTGTTCACTTGCCTCCTGGTTCATCCATCCAGCAAATACCTACCGAGGGCTTATATGATCCAGGTATTCAGGGGACAAGAGTGAACCAAACAGCTCCCCACCTACCCATCCAACCCCCAGCCCTCCACACAGCTTTTGTTTTGTTTTGGCAAAATACAGGGACAGTGTAACAAAGTTTCATGTCACATTGGCTGGTGACAAAGGCAGTAAAGAGAAACAAAGCAGCTTACTGGCAAGGAGATGAAGGAATAAATGATCTACTCAATACAATGGCTAAGACAGACCTGAGAAAGGAGATGAAATCTGAGCAAAGGCCTTGAATGGAGTCAGATGCTTGCCATTTGGTTCTCTAGGGGTGAAGCATTGCAGGCACTGGACAGTAAGTGCAAAGGCCCTGAGGCATGAGGGAAGCATGAGCTTGCTGGGCGGGTTGGAGGAACAGGAAGATTCCAAGGTAGATTGGGAAGAGGACCAGGTGTTTCAGTGTCGTGTTAGAGGAGGCAGCAGGGGTAAAGCTCCACCTGTTATTAGAGGCACCCAGGAAAAGAGATGATGTCATCTGCTGTGACAGTGAAAGTATGTAACTGCTATCCAGTGAACCCAGGATTAGGTCTGGCTTTGACTCCGAGCAGGGCGAGAGGTGACCAGACATGGAATAAACTTGTATCATGTCCAGAGAGGTCTCATTTGCTTCCTCAATTTATGCTCATATGTCTGGTATCTCCCCAAACACGGGATCACCAAAGAGAGTGTGACAGTGGGAACCAAATTTTCACATTAGAAACTGGCACATTTACCCTTGCTGCTTGGGAGAAAATCCAGTAATCTTACTCATTCATAAGTTGATTAGGCAATCTCATTAGAAAGGTTAAACAAGAAAGTATAGACCAATGGATCCATGGAGCATACCCTACAGGGCAGAGCCCCTTTGAGTGCCTTAGCAGCAATAACAAGTGATCTTTATTGCTGGCCTGTGCTCATACTCACTGTCGCTCTTTCCAACGGACTCAAATTGCCCCTGTAGGTTGCCGAGACTACAAACCATTACAGAAGTACATAGCCTCATCTTCCCCCCAGCACCTGGTAGTTTTGAACTGCTCACCTTGGGGTCAGCAACCCAGCGTGTAACCAACCCACTATGGTGCCAGGGCTTTATACAGGGCACTATGAGGCAGAATTGATTTGATGGCAATGAATTTGTTTGTTCCTTCTTTTTAACTTTTGTTGACTTAGGTGGTTGCTAACTCCTTTGGAACGTTTCATCCCCCATAAAGAGTTACAGTCTTGGAAACCCACAGGAGAAATTCTACCTTACAGAGGCACCATGAATCAGAATTGACTCTATGGCAGTGAGCCTGAGGCATATGCTATGAGCATCTGATGTTGCAGACAACAGACCCTGAGAGAGGAGGAAAGCTGCCCAAGGTTGCACAGTGAGTCAGTAAAGAAGCAGGGTTGGCATCAGAGGGTTCACTCTTAGAACGAAATGCTCTGAACCACGACTTCCTGCAAGTTTTTGAGACACACACTCAGGCCCAAATGGGTAATAGATGCTATTTGTCAGAATTGAGTTCTGTCTGCAACCCAGTTTCTGGAGAAGCACCCAAACCAAGCGCACTGCTATGGAGGCAATTTTGATTCCTCGTGACCCTATATAAAGGAGTCCAGGTGGCATTGGACTGCGGACTGCCAAGGCCGTGGTTCAAACCCACCAGTTATCCCTCCAGAAGATGAGGCTGAGTGCTCCGAGAAACAGTCACAGCTTGGGAACACTACTTAGTCTCCCTTTGGATTGAAATACACTCCACAGTGGTGAGTTTGGGCTTGGACCCTATGGGGGGTGGGGGGGAGGCAGTTTCTGAGACAAAATCTTTACAGGACCACGTAGCCTCATTGTCCCATCTCCCACACACACACACCCCACCCCCACCCCTCAAAGGGCACCTGGGGCTGGTGGGTTTGAATGGATAACTTAATGGTGAGTAGCCCCATGCCTGTCCCACAGCTCCACCAGGGCCCGTTCTGCAAAAGTACAGAAGCTGACAAATAAGAGCACTATGAGATAGTTATAAACTTGAGTTCCACCAATCCTGGTCCTAGGCCAGGGCGAGATCTGTGCGGCTTGACAATGGCATGGTTATGATAGGTTGGAGGCAGTTGATTTTCCCTCTGTGCTTGTGCCCAGGATCTAGTTCTCCGAGGGACTTTGCAGCTCCTCAGCTGTCTCATGACCAGTGGCAATTCTGGGAGATGTTTCTGACACTGAATACCTGTCTCCTCACATGCCCTTTTCCTGCCACCCCCCCCCCCCCCACCGCCAGCCACATTGGGGCTTCTGGGACCCCGGATGTCATTTCCGTTTAGCCCAGGACTGGGAGCAATGGTCTGGAGGCTGGCATTCCATATTGTGCTCTTGCTTCTCACACAACAAGGAGGGTGACGGGGGTAGGGAGTGGAAATGCATTCAGACTCCTGTCAAAAGAAGCAAGGTGACAGGTGTGTTTGTGGGAGTGAGTGTGGCTTCAAGTGGAGTCACTGGAATCACAGGAGAGAGAAAGGCGGGTGTAACTGAAGGGGCATTTGCTTGGGGGAGGTACTCACTCTATAGTGTTTGGCAACAGGGAGAGTTTAGAGAAAACAGCACATTCCACTTTAAGGATTTTTTTAAGTTTATACCCATTAAAATTTATTTTAAAAACTTTAAAGGTAATAGTTGCACATGTTTAAAAAACCTTTAAAAAAACATTTATTCGATCAGTAAAAAAATCTTTCTCTCCCTTGTCCTCAATTCTACTCTTCTGTAGGGATTTCAGGTGACTGGGTCCAGAGACCCAGCTTCTATTTGTAAGCTAACATATGTGGACTCTCTCTCTCTTTCTCTCTCATATGCATGTCTTTTTCCCTTTATGTTCTTGTATTTGTTGTATTGTGCTTGGAATGCTGAGCGGTCATTCTGATTCAGAACTTAAGAGATCAACTTCATTCGCCTCAATAAATATAGCGCATCAAATGGACGAGTCACCTTCGAGGGAGCTCCAAGAAGTTCGTGGAAACACTCTGCTCCCTTCCGTTCCCTTTCCCCCAGACTTTTGGAAGCCCTCCCCATAGGGGGCCAGTCCTTTGTGGATGTGGAGGTTGGTTCCGTTCGATGGTTAGTTGCTTGCTGTGAATGGCAGTCATGTTTTAGCAGACTTACAGACGGACGTGCTCAGTTCTGGGACTGCTTCAGCAGGAAGTCATTCACAAATGTGGGACTCCTGGTTCCCAACTCAGGTGTGTTTTAGATTCCGATGGTGTTCCTAAACCACACTCACGGCCAGCTGGTGCATCCTGACTCCTAGCGACTCTTGAACAAGGTAGAACTGCCCTTGTCGAAGACTAACTCTTTATGGGAGCAAAAGGCCTCATCGTTCCTCCTTGGAGCAGCTGGTGGCTTTGAACCGCTCACCTTGGGCAGCCCATCACACCACCAGGGCTCAAGACTCCACAAGGACGTTTATCCCGCATGGCCCCACCCAGTAAGTGCACTATTCACTTTTGGTTCTTGCCAATTTGACAAGCGGAAGGAAATGGCATTGCTCTGAAGTAATAGGCGTCACAGCCTCTTTATCCTTTCCTGTGCCTTGCTGATGTCCTTGCCTGTGGTCGAAATCAGAATTTGGTCCTGTTGTTGGTTACTGACTTGGAAGGGATCCTATGATGGTTTCCTCTTCATTGCCACCCTTTGCCTCCTGCCTGGCCTTCGACCTGTCACCTTCCTCTTCGTCGAATAGTATCCCCAGATCTGTCCACATCTTAGAATAACATGTGATGCTGATTTATATACGCAGGCATTTGAAACTGACATCATTTGTATTGTAAATGAATCCAGCTATAAATCATGATCTTTTTCATACTTGCCAACCCTCGCTGGGATTGCCATGGGTACGTTGGGGTCCCTTGCTTCAGAATGCTACACAGTTATCCATGGTTATAACCATCGATTACCACTGGATTTGTCTGGACAGGTGGCAGGGAGGAAGAAGGTAGGGAAGGGGAAGCCCTCACTGTCTGAGAGAACTCTCTGAGAACAAGAGCAGTGTAGCAGGGACATTTGGGGAAGGGGCCGTAGACTGCTGGGGTGCTAGTGTGTGTGAGGCTGTTGGTGGGGAGGGGTACTTTGGGTGGGGGGGCTGTCCAGTAAGATTTTCAAGGACCAGAGGGAGGGGAAACAGTGGGCAGTGAATGTCGGGCATGAAAGGCCCCAGTCCCTCTTGTCCTCCAGAGAAGACCCTGAGGGGCAGACTTGGGTTGGGGAATCCAGAGCGATGGGTTTCCAAGCTTGCCTTGAGGCTGTTAAGGTGGGAAATGGGTAGAGGTGATGCAGGTCCCCAAGACAGGACATAGGAGGAGTAGATGTGGTTATAGACCGGGGAGGGGTGCTCAGGGGTGAATGAGCCTTCTCAGCGCCTGTGGTCCTGCCTTCTGAGTGTGGATAGGTCACACACCACACACACACACACACACACACACACACACACGGAATGCCTGGATGGTGCTCCCGGTTCATGAGTTCCACTGTCCATTGAGAGATCAGAGACTTGTCTCCCCACAGCTGCCTGGGAAGAGAGGTTGGATGATCTGTTTCTGAAGAACCACTCACTGACATGTCTGCAGAGCACGGTTCTACTCTGACAAACATTCGGTTGACCCCGTGGTGTCTGGGTAGAGAGTAGGCGGGCGGTGATGGTATAACGTGAATGAGATCACGCAGGAAAAGGGTGCCTGGGGCAGGTACAGGGAAAAGCAGATGGACAGGTCGGGCCGGCCAGGCAGATGTGGTGTGTACTTTTGAGTTCCGTCTTCCTCGTCGTGTTTCCCAGCCGGACTGTATCAGGGGAACCTGCCCTCCTGTGGATTCTGTGTTCTGTGTGAGGCTGGGCCAATTCTGCATGGAATCAGCCCAGAGCACCCCCTCCCTTTCTGCAGGGGGTCATGAGCCGTGGGCCCTAGCTACACCCTTGAAGGGTGAGTAGAGAGAAAGGAAATGACCTGGGTTGCTCAGAGCGTCCCGCCCCAAAGGGTTCTAGCCAGGGGCCCTTCTCCTGCCCAGTGACTTTGATGACTACAGACAAGATTCCGTGTGAGCACCTCCAGGGACATGGCCCCTGAGAGAGCCCTGCTCAGCGGACCTCTTCTCATGTTGTCACTCATGAGCCGTCTGCTGACTGAATGCCTGAATTCTTCTTCCCGGCTTGAAGAAGAATTCTTCCCATCATGGATAACAATGTTCTGTACCGGTACAGAACTTTCAATTCTGGTCCCTAAAGAACCACATGCTGGAAAGGTCCCAATGGGCTGTTTGAAGTTTCTGTCCACTCGCCTATTCCTCTCATGGTTTTTGGATGAAGACTTTCCCATCTGTCCTCCCCAAACCCAACTCATTGCCCTGGAGCCAAGGCCGACTCACAGCGACCTTGTAGGCTGGGGTACAACTGCCCCCCTGGGCTCCCGAGACTGAAACTCTTTTTAGGGGAGTAGAAAGCCGTGCCTTTCTCCAGAGGGGCGGGTGGTTGTTTCCAACTGCTGGTTTTGGGGTTAGGAGTCCAATGTGTCAGCGTCCAGGGCTCTTCACTGACTATTTCTCTTTGAACCGACACACACATAAACAGACACCCTGAAATCAGGCCTGTCATGTCTACGCTAATGTGGCCGTGTGCCATGACATCTTTGAAGTCACCGGTTTTCTGTGCAGATGATAGATTTTTCTAACACATTTTCAAGTGGATGTTTGATTGGTAACAATATTCACTGCTCTTGCCTCGCACTGCTCCTGGGGGAGAGTTTTGGAGCCCTGGTGATGTAGTGATTACTCCCTGGACTGCGAAGCACAAGGTCAGCAGTTCAAAACCACCAACTGTTGGGAGGGAGGAAAGATGAGGCAGAATTTCTCATCCCTGTAAGAGTGACAATCTCAGAGAACCACAGGGGCAGTTCTACTCTGTCCTACTGGGTTCCTGTGAGTCCGTATCTACCCAATGCAGGGAGGGAGGGAGTCTCCCAGGATGATGACAGTGAAGGGACAAGGAAACCTGCCCGGGCCCTCCAACGCCCTTGCCCTCCACGGGCAATGTGACTACAGGTTGGCTGAAGACCTCCCAGTCTTAAAAGAGACCAGAGCAATGTATGCCCATTCACTTATCAGTTGATATTCATGGTTTTTGCAAATGGCATGCAAAACACTTTTTTTTTTGGTTTTAGGGCATCACTGCCCTGGCAGTGGGAGTAGGAGGCCCATCCTTTGCCCCTATGGAGCTGGAATTGAACCTCCATTCCAGTGGGCTGCAGTCCCACGCACAACCACTACGCCACCAGGGCTCAGCCCCACAAAACACTTTTAAAAATGAAAAGCATGTATACTGTTACCTCCCACAGTTGCTATCCACATTTTGGAATTTCATTGCCGAAAGACATACATTTTTTTTTTATTTTTAAGATCGAATGCCTGTATGGTCAGCATCTTCACACAATAATGTCCCTCAAGCATCTTTAGGCTTCATTAATCACTGTGCAGAAGACAGAGCTCTGCAGTGCTTTGCTGCCAGTTCTGAATGGTGTCCACCTAGTGGGTGCAGAACCGAACTGTGATCCGTAGTATTTTCAAGGTTGTGACCTTTGGTCACTAGGACTGTCTTCTGATGTGCCTCTGGACGAGTTCAAACCTCTTAACTTTTTGGCTAGGAGTTGACGACTGAACTGTTTGCTCCTTCCAGGTGGCTAGTCTCTAGCTTATTTATCTAATTCTCTCTTGGGGGCAGCGAGCTTTCACTCTTTTTTGTCATTATAAATGGTTGCATAAAGAAACCAGAGGGTGCCTGGCTATCAGAAAGAATAGCAGCTGGGAGCTTAAGGTTTGTCATCAAGCATGGCATCAACTAAATACACATGGAAGAAGCACACCAGCCTCTGTGATCCAAGGATTGTAAATAGCAAAATCCAAATATGAAAGAATTAATGGCATCAGACATTAAATTGTGAATGCCCCATTTGCAGAAAGCTACGGTTGTCAGTGGAAGCCCAATATCCCATTTGCAGAGTCCACACCTGGATCAAACCCCCAGCGAATCCCCTCTGAACATCGTCCAAAAATGTCAGTATCCTTACTACCAGGCAAAGAGCACTGTAAAGTTGACTGTGGCAATTCTAGTTAGGTTGAAATATAATACCTAATCATTTGTTCTTCCTTCTGACCTGTTTTAAACTTGTTTCAGTTTATAATATTTTCTGTTTTCTGTCTGAGGGAGGTTTGCTGTGGTTTGTTTAATCAATATTGTTTATTTGTTTATGTGCTTGTGTTTTATGTCACTGTCTGTATATGAGATCCAGGATAGGCGAATGGTATAGGTAAATGGATTTATGTCACCTAGGGGCACGGCTGGGGAGGAGGGGGTGGTGGCAGGCAGGACAGCTCACAGCAGTAAGGACGAGAAGAAAGGTTTTGCAGCTGATTGTGGTGGTGACCACACAACTCCTCTTAAGATGACTGAACAATCAAATTGTATGATATGCTAAGTATATTTGGATGAGACTATGGTAAAAAAAATTTAAAAAATACCCGAAAGCAAAATAAACGACTGCATGCACGTGTGTTTCAGCAGATGGTTTGGGTACCTCCTGGTACTTCTTCAAGGGATTGAGGAAGAGAAAGTGATGGACTAGAGATCCCTTCTTAGTGATCACTTGAAAGGACAGACCCATAGTCCCCAGCGGCAGGGAAAGACTGACTACAGAATGATGGGGGATGGGGCGGGGAGGAGAAGGAAGCCCTGGGAGAGGGAGGCTGGGCTGGGAATTAGTGCTGGGCAGGAGACCCAGCACGCTGTGACCTGGGCTGCCTTCCCGGGGGCCTCTGTCCATGGACACAGAGGAGGTTTTCACTTGCCTGGCCAAAGGCTGGGTAGGAATGACCTTCAAAGGGCGCTGCGCCCATGCCATGGGGCTGGGCAGCCACATTCGAATGACAGAAGT
>PVJH01005211.1:0-114967 GCA_004026705.1 Nesogale talazaci | reverse complement strand
CAAATCCTTTTGCTATCTACTTACCAGATAATTCCTCAGAGCCTGTGCCCAGAGCCCTGTTCTCCAGCTCATCTACCACCCATGTAGCAGTACTGTAAAGGTCTCTGTTAGAGAGCTTTAAAAACATTAGATAAAAATGCTAAACAAAAAGACAGCTGCTTTTCTTTCAAGATGAATGTATCCTCATGGGACTAGGGGCATCCATGTAGTCCAATGTTGTCTGAAAAGATGTTGACAAAACACACCTGTATGCCAATTCACCATAAGTCAGAACAGACTCGACAACTAATATGAACATTATACAGTCCCTAATATTCATTTTCCTAAGTAAAGATCACAGACACTGGATAAAAGCAATGCAGCAGCATGGTCAGTGTCAAAATGTTAACTCTGGCAAGCGTTTATAGAAACACTATTAAAATCTCACACTGCTTACATGTGAATGCCATCATACACGACTCCTTCTTTAATGCTAATTTTCTTGGAGAGCTCAGGATTTGTGTCCTACTTAGATGCAATAACTTCAGTGCTGCTTGGTGATTCTTGGGATCTTGTATCAGAGGCTCTTTTATTATCTTCACAATTGACCTATAATTCTTACATTTAGAAACACAGTGATGCCAATGTGGCTGGGGTTATTGAGCGCAGAGTACCTGAGGGGCATGTTGTAATCTTTCTGACTTAAAGCTCTAAGTATAGTATCCTTCTCCTTTCCCACTAGCTAGAATTCTGGTTCTTTTTTTTTTAACTCTCAAAAATCAGAAGTATCCCTCTACCTCACTATTTCAAGAAATGCAGAATGAAAGAAATCTGAAATATAAGCGTATTGAAAGTCACTCTTGCCTAAGATGGAAGAATGTGCCAGAGTTACTTCAGTGGCTTTCATATATGTTTAGGCGAGTCCCCTGCCCCAAGCTTGTTCTACTCCCCCCCTTTTATTCAGAGCAGCACATATCTTCCACTAGAATTCAGCAGAAGCATAGCTATATTTCTCATACAGAAGGTTATGGTTCATAGGAATTTAGAGATTTATTTCCCACCATAATTTTTAATCCTAGTACATAGAATTGAAATAAAAACGATGCCTGATGATTGCAAAAAATATTTTTATTTCACTGGCTTTGACTGGGTCTTGGGAATTGGTCATTTAAGGAGTCTAGAGGATAATTCTAAGATGCAGGAAAGTTAAGGAGACATTGCTTATCACAAATAGGCCATTTTTTAAAGGTTGATGACTTGTCATTCAGAGAAATTATTAGGATGTGCCCAACAAAAAAAATTTCAGAATTACACTGGCCAGTGTGGAGCTCATTTAACATGCATTCCCCCACCCCACTCCCACTAGGAAAATACCCAGCAACTCACTCTGAGCTAATGCACCCAGTGGTGTCACCCAAGAAGGTTGTCTTTGGTCACAGTGATTTTATTTTTGTAAAAGCAGTTTCACTCAAGCCTCCTTTTTTGGGATAGCTGATTTAAGAGAGGGCATGGAGCTGTGAGATTTTGTTTTCTGTCCTGGAAAATGCCACAGTAACTGTTGTGATGTTGGGCAGTACTTACAAGGACAGTGCTATGGAGGGGGAAAGCTCAAGTGTAAAAGGAGCTTCCTCCTTTCGAACAAGTATAAAATATCGATTAATGATCAGTCTCTTTCTGGACTTCCATCAACTTCCCAAACAAACAAACATATTGATCAGTAGTGCATTTGGAGTTTATTCCACCAGGTCAGACTGTTAATCAAGCTTTAATCTTAATCAAACTTCCTATATAGAGGTTCTGAAAAGGCAATGCAACCGTGTGCAACAAAAAAGGCCTAATTGGCAGACAGGGGACAGATTTTGGTAAAAAACTACATGTCTATTTTGCTCCACGTACCTTACTCACCCGCCCTCTCTCCACACGATTTTGTTTTGTTTGTGTGTTTTTTTTCTATTTTTGACATTAACTAAAGAGGAATATGATAGCCTTGCCAAATAAATAGAAATATCTATAGTTTTCTATTTAATAAAAGATTTTTCATGAAGCAGAAAAACTCCCAAATCATGAACAGCATAATAAATAATTATCATAATGATATTCTAAGTATGCTAAACCAAAAAAAAAAGTATTAAGGAGGGAAATGAGGTCAACCTCAAACTCTGACAATCTGATGAAAGTAAGTCTCAATGTAGTTTCATATAAAGGTTATAAGGACCACAGACTTAGTCTAGCATCAGTTTGTGCTCAGAATTCATTACTTCATCGGGATAATTCCCAACTATTTCATGTATATGTTGTTGTTAGGCGTCATTGAGTCAACCTTACCCAAGGTGACCTTATGCACAACAGAAGGAAACGCTACTGCCCAGTCCTGGGGTAAGCTCCCAACCATTCTGATTCCTGAGCCCATTGTAGCAACCATGCATCAGACCAGCTCTGTAAGAGTCTTCCCCTTCATTGCCCTTTTACCTGCCCAACATGATGCCCTTCTCTTGGAACCAGTTCAATATTTATAAACATTTATTTTCATAATAAAGTTAAAACAATGCTTTTATGACAAATTTCCATTGTTGCATTATTTTAGAAAGTTCATTCTCAAATGGTGATATTTGACTTTGACCTTGCTTTTGGGTAAATACCAATGTAAATAATTATTCATCACCTACAGGTCACATGTGTACTTAAAAGAGACTCTAGGGTGTAAAAGAGGAAAAAGAAAAAAATGTAAAGTGTTTTTGACACTTAATATTTACTATGTTAGCAGGATGTCATTAGTGGAACTTTTATTTCCACCTCATATACTTCTCATTTGAGAATTTTAGCTTTAAGATTTACTACAATTCTAACAAGGAAACTACAAGACAGGGAAATCTCAGTAGGCTTTGGTTTTAGAAGGTAAAGGCTAAGTTCTTCTTAGGGATCTTATTAGAGTATGTCCACACCAGAGCAATCATCCAATTAGGACTGAGAGTAAGGTTAAAATCCCATTAAGGCAATTACTCAGTTAATTGCTCTGGTGTGAGCATAGCCTGAGTGAAAGAAACAGAGAGCATCAGCATGCATTGAAGGAGGTCAGAGTCATCTCCTCGGCAAACCAATTTAGAAGATTTGAGTGAGTTGTTCCATAAGGCAAGAGTCACTTTTGAAAAATTGGCATTTGAAAAGAGAATATACTTAATTAGTACTGGCCACAAACCCCAGATACAGAATTAATACCATAGAGAAATGTCAGGAGCGGAGCATTTTTACAGTTCTCTCATCAGGCCAACTACAAGTATTTGCTTATTAAATCTTTCATTCTCTTTCTTCACTCATTTATTAACTAGATATCTATTAAGTGTCTAGTAGTGAAGATTAAAAAAGAGGTTTTTATGCAGCTACTTTGATGGTGTACCCATCAAAGAGGAATAGCCAAGGAACCAGGAGGTGAAATGAGAGGTCCCAGCTGTACGAACTGAGGGATTCCTACAGCATTGGCCTCATGGATTCACACCAAACACCAATCTTGAATAGACACCTACAATCACTTCCTTTATGCTGAGGAATTTTGCTTTCTTGGGTTTTTCTGTTTGTTTGCATCTTCCCATCTATGAATTGCGATCTGTGTGATACCTACTTGTTTGTGATGTATTATAATGTGAAACACAACTCCTCAAGCAAGATAAACTTTCTTGTTACATTCAGAAGATTTGCTCTTAACGACACACTAAAATGACAAAGCCAGGCTCCAAGAATGCTGGTCTTGCCACTCTTAATGACATTATAATTCAAAATGAAGCTAAGATACCAGTGCTATCTTATTTTTCCCTTTTATTCCTTCCTCTTCAATCTGGCATTGGATTTGCAAAGATAAGCTGATGCATCTTCTTTCATGCTGTGTCCTTTCAGCATCACTGAAAAGTACAGGCGTGCAATGGATCGGTTTCCCAAAAGGATCTCTTTTCTTCTTACACTTGCAGAGCTGATCTAAGCATTAGACTTCTATTGACTATGCTGCTGTGACTTAAAAGGAGACTCAGAGTATATCTAAGCTTCTTCAGAAACAGAACAGGAGAAGCAAGTTGTATACTTAGCTGAATTAGATGTGCCAATTTGGGTCGAGCCCTTTTTTTTTTTTAACCACTGGAATTCATTCCTCATATAGATGTATATCTAAGTTGATTTCCAGAATTATGTTGTACAAATTTACAAGAATACCGTTTGGGAATAGCATTTGATTATAAATTTTACTTTTATTATTTCCAGTTTAAAAATACTACACATCAAAGATTGATTATGGTTCTACTTCCTGATGCGCCATGAGTGCTTTAAGTGAAATCTTTCATGGGATTCTGTAAAAAGGAAATTATTAGTGAATTGGCAGGTTCTGTATTGATCGACTTAGTACTATGTCTTCGCATCCTTTAAGTATTTAATCTCTCCTGACATTTGAGTCCTGCCCCAAAGTCTGCAAGCAATCCTGTTCCTAGATGGGAAGAATAGGTGAGACTCTTTCATCAATAATCCGCCAGATCAGAATTGAGTCAGAACTGTTCCTCCTTCTGTTCTGATATTTTAAACTTCATTCTAGTAAATGAACTTCTCTTCTTATTGGTATGAAAGGGATGCATTGAGAGACTATTTTCTAAAAACTGCTATACCTTTTTATCCCTCTTATCTAAATAGAGTGGAGCATCATCTGTGTAATTAGTTCAAGCAATTTTATTATGCCTATGCTCTTTCCTTGATGTGATTTTCAAAAGAACACATACTATTTATGCTGTACTCTTCATATTTACACTGCAGATAATGAATTAGAGGGCTTCGGAAAGTTCAAGGAAAAGGTGAATTATAAGATAAAGGAAATTTTCCTCAAATACTTTGAAGGGAAGGCCCCTCTCATATGTTATGGACATCTTACATACAATATGTATTTACAAAGACAGATTAATGCAGGAGGTCATCTAAAGGAAAGCATGTACACAGTGCTTAATGGGCCAAAGAAAGTATGGTCAAAGACTTTGACTAAGTGAGTTTTTCTTTATGCATTGAACCTAGAACCTAATTCTGAAGACATTCACTACATTCATTCATTTTTTTTTAACTACTGTTGGAGCCAATTATCACAAAGGTGTTGTCTTTGTTGTTAGGTGTCATTGAGTCCATTCCAATTCACAGGGACCCTTATGTAAAAGACATGCATCACCCTTTCAATCATTACTCTGTTTGAACCCATTGTGGCAACCACAAATTTAGTGGTTTAAAACAGTGTAAGTTTGTTAACACTGAAATAGGCATTATTGGGCTAAGATCAAGAAGTGAACAGGATTGCTTTTCTTCTCTGAGGAAGAAGCCATACCTTACTTATTACAAATTCTCAAGAAGACAAGCTTCATTCTTAAGCAGATGGCCTCTTTTATCTTCACCGGCAGGTTCAATCTTTATCACATTGCAGCACTCTTCTGAACCCATTTTCAATTTTTAAGAACCTTATGGTTGCACGGAACTCATCCTGATTAACCATGATACACTCCCAACCTCCTCATCTCAAAGTTCATGTTAATAATTACTTCTTCTAAGTCACTTTTACCACATATGTTTGGTGGCTATATTTTATGTAAACTTGAACCTGTGTGAAAGTGTACGGGTGGAGTCTACGTTGCCAATCAGGTAATAGCCGGCTGTTGCCTCCTAGGGGGTGTGGCCTTTTAATGAAACATTGGGAACTTGTCCTTCTTCTTGTCCTTTACCTTCCTCCTTAATGGGACTCTGTATCTGCCTCCATGGAGGGACCCATTGGATGCATAGACTTGAGTTGAATTGTACTTGGATGACTTCGTGAAATAAATTTCTTTCTCTACTTATATGACTCTCATTGGCATTGTTTCTCTAGACTTCCAGTCTAACACAGTAGGTTAACATATTTTCAGGGTGACAGGAAATGATCATCTTTGGATGTCTTTTTTCTCTACCACACCTCCATGGCATCTGTCTTGTATTGTAGGTATCTACAGTTAAAATTGTATCAGTTTTTATTATGCATTTCCTAATAGTGGTTGCTGCTCCTCAGATGCCTGTAGTTCTCATCATTGTCTCTTTTATTTACTTCTGAATTTCAGTGTCAAACCACATGAACCAGTTCCCTGAACCTGCTGCTTCCAACTTCTCTAATGAGTTCTACCATCCCATAGAAGGCATAGGCTTGGAATTTCTGGTGTTGTAACCAACCTTCAGTACTTTGGAGAGCTTATTAAATGGGTATGTCTTCTAACAAGGGCTTTCATGATCATACTGACTATCTAAACCTTCTCCACCATATTCAAATCTTTATAAGTAGTGCTGGTTAGTGGACCTTGTATAGGCGCTTCAGATACCTATTCAAGAAATGTGAGCCATATCAGTTCCTGGATGTGCTGTCTGTTCTTCCTCCTTTGATTAAAGAAGCATCACAATTCTAGAGAGAACTGTTCTCCTATGAGGAACACTCCTTCTAGACCTGGCACTGCTCTACAGGATTAATTGATATGGGTGATATACACCATAGGCTCCCATACTCATCTGGCTTACTGCTCCTTTTCAGAAGAAAAGAAAATGTGCTTTTCCCTGCCCCGCCCCCCCTTCACCAGGCTACTATGGTTACAACCCAGAATAAAGTGTAGGTATCTGCTTTTGCAGCCTCCTGAATCATTCTACCATAGACAGCAGGTTCTCCCACTTTGGAAAACATCAATATAAAACCTAGATCATATGCCAAGCGTAGCTTTAAAATGCTCTAAAAATAATTCTCAGCTCAGAATACCCTGTGGAATCAGCCAAGGCTGTATAGTTTTCTCTAGGTTAGACTTCTTCCTCTTCTTTATCTTATTTCCATTCGGACACTCCTTTATAAACATTCTTCAAGTAACCTTCTGTTTCAATGTCTGGATTACAGGGAACCCACTTGTGACACCTCTCCGAAAAAACAGTTGTCCTCCAAATTAATGTGAAATGCAATTCGACTTGACCTTAAAATGTTCAATCAAAATATTGTAACCCTTTAAGGTTTCTGTAACCTAGTTGGGCAGACAGTTATGCACACCACACTTCCACAAACTGTGACCGCAGACCTCTATCCCAGAAAGATATGTATATATTTATATGGTAAATTGTATTTCTTATTAACTCTATAATATCCAGCAGAGAGGTGGGCTTTCTAGAAACCATGATTCAGCTAAGGTCCATCATATTAGAGTTCATTAGAGCACATCAAGTGTTATTCACCCTAAGTTTGTACTCTGTTTATGACCTTCTCCCATCCAACAGTGCTCCCCACCCCCTGCCATGATTTAGGTTCAAGCAAGAGTGCACATGCCATGTAAGGTAGACTGAACTTTGAGTTCCTAGAATTCCATGTGGAATTGTTATATTTGTTTTCTTACAATTTTCTCTTTAGTTTTCAGTTACCTTGTCACCCCTGCCTCTCTATATATTGATTGCACCAAGCCAGTAACCAATTCGTCCAAACTACGGGGTTCTCAGATAGCCTGAGAAAATTGGCAAAATCTATAATTGAAATAAAATGACAGTGAGATTTGTGTAACTGCCTAACAGCCAGCAGAGCTGGGGTTCTTTCTGTTCTTAATGGGCCTTCTTCCTAAAGGAAGAACTATCTGTATTCAATCAGACACAATGGAATAACAGTGAGAGTTCATCTTGCTCTCTTAGAAAGGCACTCAAATCTTCATTTAACTACAATTTCGGGGTCCCCTTATTTAAACTGCTTAAGAAATGTAAACCAGTTTCCATTATGTTTTGCAATATTTGGCAATCCACTCAGCACAGTCGGGGGGAAAAGAACAACAACAAAAAAAACCCACACAGATAAACACTAGAATTGATATCAATGATAAAATCATCCCTTGCATCTGTCAGGCCTGCAGAAGTTCACAGATATATCAAATTAAAAGGTAATAAAATTATTCCATGAACTCTTGGACACCCACTAAGATGTAATCAGTCAATATCGTCCTTTTAACCATTATCCCTTATGCGATGCATTGTACATTACAACAACTCGACATCTCTGGTGATTGAACCATTTTGGAGGGAGTTTTCCATGATATCTGTGGACAGATTTAAGGTAGGATGCATTCTGAACTAAATCACCACCCTCTGTTTCCTTGGGGTTATGGTATGCAGATCAACCAAAACCAGCCCTCCATGGATGTCATTCCTTTTAAGACCATATCCCAAGCAGAGGACCATCAAGAGAGAAGAATCATGAACCAAGCATGGTGGAGATGCCTTTTGGCGTGAATGACAAAGGCCAAGACCAGAGGCACCAGGAATCATGCAGCAATCAGTCCAGAAACAAGCCAAAACAAAACAATAATAGCAACAAAAGGAGACAGAGCATAAGGGTAGCACATGCACGCACGCACACACACACACACACACACACACACAGCAAACACTATGACCCTGTGATGTAAAACAGCAGGAATGCTTCCTGCGCCAAGGATACAGAGCCCAAGGGACCAGCCTCTGAGAGACCCAAGGCCAGAGAGAGACTTGGCTTCTGCCTGAAGGCAACTGTTCCAGTGGATCAGTGACGTTAACCATAGTCTTCACTGATCCTGATCATAACCTGTGAAGTTTCTTGATATAGCCCATAACTGTAAGTATCATCTGCTGTTTCACGTGGCCATTGCAATGGGTTATAAAACATAGCAGAAAATGAGAGTGCCATCCAAGGAAAGGTCGGCATCAGAACAGGGCAAAAGGTGAATGGAGAGTGGAGCTATGGCTGATGCCTGCTTGTGGGCGTTGACCTTGAGCTATTGTGGTAGCTGGAGAAGCTTTGTGTAGCTGGAACCGGTCAGCTATGGCTCTTCAGCAGTTTCTCAGCCCCCTATGGACATCTCCACTACTCCTAATCCCCTGCTTCATTACCTCTCCGTTGGCGTATTTAACCTGTCACTCTCTGAAGAGATCTAGGGCAGTTAATTTCATCATATCAATAGAGGTTGTTTTCACTGATTTCATGATGCATGAGGCAAAGATGAACTGCTTGAATATTCCTCAAATTTTGGAGTATGTTGTTTTCCTTAAACTATGCTATACATATTCCTTTACAGCAGTCTCTGCTAAATAACTTACAAAATCAGACGTAGAAGCAAAAACAAAATCAATATTAATTGCATAATATCAGATCATAAATTTTGAATAACAATCTGTCTAAAAGAAGTGGAAACTTAAGGAAGAAAAATAAGATGATTTGGGGGAAAATATAGAAAAATAGCTAATCTGTCTTTTCAAAGTGGAAACAAATTTAGAATTTATAGAAAATCAGTTAAACATACCTCACAAAGGAACATTTGATTACTTACAGAAGACTTCACAGCCTACACTTTGATTATATATACAAGGACATTCTAACAAATCTTTTAAAAATTGCCTTTTCCCATAAACATTTTGAAGTTACTTTACATTCAAGTATTTTTATTGAAAATGTGCTATCGTTCTAAATGTGAAAAAAACAAGTTATCCATGGAGTCATTGCTCACTGAACATAGAAGTTGTGAGATAAACCAATGTAACTGAGACTGTTTTAGATAGCAGCGCCCAACCCAAATGATATTATATGTGTGTGTATAAAATATAGGTGCTAGATATGTATGTATACATTGTGAATGTGTACATATGCACATGGTATATACCTATACATAGGTTGGTTCCAACCTATAGCAAAGAAGGAAGTACTGCAGGGTCCTGTGCCTCTTCACAATACTTCCTATGCCTGAGCCCATCCATGCAGCCACATGTCAGTTCCTCTCAGCAAGAGTCTTCCCCCTTTTCAATGCCCCTCCCTTTTACCCAACATGATCTCTTTATCAAGGGACTGTTTCCTTTGAAAATATGTCCACAATACATGAGATGAAGTCTTGCCATCATTGCCTCTAAGGAGCGCTCTGACCTTATTACAATACAGATCTGTTTGTCCTTTTAGAACTATGTGGTACTTTCAATATTCTTCTCCAGCACCATAATTTAAACACATCTATTCTTCTATAGTCTTCCTTATTCGATGCCCAACCTTAACATGCATGCGATGCAATGGAATGTGCCATGGATTGGGTCAGACACACTTTAGTGTGAATAATAAACTGATTGATACCCAAAATATATACTTACCTAAGTGATTCTAGGTCATTTATCTCAAAGGAATGTGGATTTAGGATTGTTTCTCTGTTGGTTGAATCTGAAGACTTGGCAGGATGGGACACAGTTAGGTTATGGTATGGAATTAGACAAGAGATGATGGTTGGCATGCTATGTGAAGAAATCATTTTCCTTTTTGAACATGGTGCTAGACATGGCATTATTTCAACTATAATCAAAATTGTTGAGGATAGGAATTGGTGACCCATCACTTTCTCCACATTGAGTACAAATAGATCTTACTGATTCAGGCTGTGGGAGAAAGACCCAGGGAGTGGGAGTGTTCACTCCTACATTCAGAAACTAGATGATGACTCTCCAAAAAAGAGTCCTGATTTATTTATGAGTGGTTCATTTCAAAGTCATACACTCATCAATGTTCCGAGATGATTACCTCAAGGACACTCAAGAATACACTCCTATCTGTGGAGGAGAAATAAGGAAAATAAAGTAAGCAGAAATATAGCTCCCTGAGTCTTTTTCTTTGCTTTCATTCAAAATTTCCACAAACTTCTTGGACAGACATCTCATATGATCTTTTGGCTGAATTGCATAAGAACATTGTACTTCTTAGAAGACACCAAACAATGTATCATAAAAGTGTTTAACACAATAACATGTTTTTAAGATAGAGAGAGAGCATAATCCCAATTGCTCAGTTGAAATAACAGAGCCCACAAAGAGCATGCTGTGTATCTAACTTTGGTAAACAGCAACTTAGAAGCGTATGAGTAGTCATGAAAGGTGTAACTATTGCCTTTCCTCTCCTGAGTAAAGAAAATCAAAGAGATGTGAAAAATTATCCAAATGAATAATGGAGCACATGGATCCCAGCTTTCACAATCCTGAGACCAGGAAAACTTGGATGGTGCCCAGCTAGATCTGCAAAGGCTCATGATAGATAGTCCTGTATAAAGTGGGAGAAATTTTCAGAGCAAAGCTCAAAGTCATTAAGAGGAGTTAAAAAAAAAAACCTAAAAAACTTATGTGGAAGTCATGTGCTTATGTTAATTTTATGATTGAAATGTAGGGGTGGAGTCTGGCCTGTTAATCTGGAGATATCAAAGGAGTAGCCCATGAGGCCTCTGTGTGGGCATGGCTTTCACCTGAGACTCCTGGGAAATCTCACGATATTTCCCTCATGAAGATGAGAAGCTATCTTCCCCAGTTGTTGGGAGTTAGTTTGAGAGGTGATTAATCATGGACAAGACAAGCTGGTAGCGTTCGAGAAGCTGGAGGAGCCGGCAGAGAGACCACACAGCTTTGTCCTGATGGAGCCAGACCTCTGAAGCTGGGGTGGCCAGATAGAGACCTCTGCCAGCGATGAGTTGCTTCTGCTGTTGATGGACCCTGAACCCTGGAGGTGAGGTGCCCTGCCAGCACCTGAATTCTGCATCCACTGACCTGTGACTTCATGAGTCGGAAGAAGACTTATAGACTGATTTTGGGCATATGGGTTAATATCAGACTTATGACTGTGAGCTGGACTGGGCTGGGATGTTTTCTCAATGTCTTGTTCCTCTTGAATGTAAACCCATTCCTTATATCCATATGTATGTCTATGATATTTGTTCCTCTAGTCTACCCAGACTAACACAACTTACCACTCTCTAGTGAATGCTAAAACTCCCTAGACTATGGGACCCAATTCATGCCAAACGCCTGGAAGTGAATTCACCACCCTGGCCCAACTTTCAACCAAACGATAAATAAACCTAGGTACATAATACCAGGTATTTATGTATTCTTTAGAACAACCAGATTTTGGCATTTCTAACAGCAGGGTTTCATCAGTGCTAAAGTTCAAAACCATAAGGAACAGGCGGACAGATATATGGGAATGGTTAGCAAAGGAAAATTAGGGCTATTCTTTGGGGGAAGAATGTAATTATTATGGGGATTACAATCAATATCACATAATGAAATGTGAATGAATTGCTCACTGAAAACCTACTTAGTTTTTTAACTTTCCAACAATTAAAAGTTTTTGAGTTTTTGCTTTTTATTCAATCTAATAGTATATGGTTATTTACTCTCGATTGAAGGTAACAGCTTAACTATTAACCGAAAGATTACTAGTTCAAATCCACCAGTATTTCTGCATGAGACGTGATCTTACAGTCTGCTCAAGTAAATATCAAGGTGAATTTCTACAATTGAAACTATGACATGAAAAACCCTACAAAACTCAAGATGGCAATTCTACTCTGCCACATATTTCAGAATCAACTCAAAACACAATAACAATAACAGTACATATTTATGAAGTTTTAAAGGAATAGTCTGTTGCAACTCCAGTTTTTAAAAGTTATTTTGTTGTAGTTGTTGTTGTTTGTTTGTTTGTTTTTTTGAGGGGGGGGGCATCACTGCCTTCTGGTGGCCATGGGAGCTATCCAGCACTGCTCCTGAGAGCCACCACTGGATTTGAACTGCCAAGCTAGTGGGCCGCAGTCCCACACGCAACCACTTAACACCACTGGGGCCCAGCCCTTTAAATGTTATTTTATATCATTCTTATGTATTATTCATCCAGTCATCAAATATTTACTGAATGTTACTAATCATTCCCTGACCCACTCACTGCTATAGAGTAAATTTTGACTTAAAGCAAAAGTATAGGATGGAGTAGAACTGTCCCTTGGGATTATCAAAGGTATAAATCTTTACAGGAGCAGACAGCCACATCTTTCTCTTGCAGAAGGGTTGATGGTTTCAAATTGCCTACTTCATTGTTGGTAGCCTGATATGCATTCCACTACACCCCCAGGGCTCCTTAAAGTTACTGCTAGAAGGAATAACATGAGACAATATACTTGCTGTCATTAAGAAGCTTATAGTATTAACAGAAGAAATAATAAGAATATACAGGATGAAAAAGAGAGAGCTAAAAGGGTGCAAGACAGAAAAGAGATGAACACAGGACAGTAAAGGTAAAGAAGAAATTAACTTGAATGCTCAATGGTGGTAAACATCCTAGAAGTGTAGGTATTGTTATTTTTTTCATACAACGATGAAGGGCAAGGCCTCCACAGAACACAACATAAATCAAAGCATTGAGCACATTCTGGAAAATCCAAAGAGTATAGTTTTGAAATAAGATCACACACAGTGACAGCTTTTATTATGGAACCTTACAAGCGGTAGGCATCAAATTTTCAAGAAGCTTTGAATGAGTGGGATAGCATTTATTATAAAAGAGGGAAATGTATAAAATGGGATTGATTATGCATGCTTTTAATTTTGAAAGATAATGTGGTCACTTTCCAAAGGTTTGAGCGATCAGTGGAATGGACAAGAGAGAAGGGAGCATTTAGCCACGACAGAGGCGTCAGATAACAGAAACACAAGGAACCTGATGGGCATAGAAATCACCAGCAACAAATGCAAAGCACAGGAGCAAATCTGGCATAAATGATACCAATCAAGATCTGCAATCTATTACAATCGGGAGTTAGTGCCACAAAGAGATAAATAATCAACCCATTGTGTGACTTAGAAACAAGGCAACACTGACATTAAGTAGCAGTCAGGCAGAGGAATACAACTGAAATCTAAGTCTCATTACTCAACGGACACTTAAGCTTGGACCCATGAGCTCGGGAGGGAGGTGGGAAATAAAGAGACTGGTTTGATATTTTAAAGAGATCTCAAATTACAAAGATACTCATTTCAAATAATGAAGCAATTCTGGTCTCAACTACAACTAAGAAGGGGGTGTGGGGGTCACATCTTAAAAATTCGGAGAAAAAACCACTTCAGTGCAAGTCCATAAGAACTATTGAGAAGCCGGGGGTGTTTAGAGGGAACCTGTGCATTCTGGCATCGTGTCAAGCAAGAAAAATTGCTGCGAGGCTAACCCACGGAGTAAGGTAAAATCCTGCTGAGATTAAGGCAGGGACGACTTGAAAAGAGCATCCTTGGTGCAGTGATCTCTGTTTGCTGGTGTCCATCCAAGCTTTGCCGTCCTGTCTGCACCTTGAGTTTATGAGGCATTTTGCTGGCACAATGGTGAAGAGCTCAGTGGCTAATGAGGTTGGTGATTCAAAACCACCCTGTAGCTCCACAAGAGAGAGATCCACCTTATTGTCTGGAGTTAGCAGAATGGCCTTGAACACCCAGGAACAAGCTTGAGCCTATGCACTGTCTCCTGGTTTCAGCACTTGGCCAGTGTCCACTCACCCTTACTCTCTTTTAGTTTCCCATGCACAGGAAGCTACAAGATTGTTAGCAGGATTGAGATTGGGCAAGAATACCCACAACGCAATTCCTCTGATAGTGAAAATAGCATTATGTGATTCCAAACAGGTAAAATGAACAATTTATCATTCCCTATGCAACTTGTCTATGCAAGGTTCCTGAGCCTAATGAACGGCTTTGCTGTTCTCAGATCAGGACAGACTTTTCTGCTTAAGAGTGAAATACACAATGAAGGAATGGTGAAAGAATTTTCATGATTAAAAGAGAGAGAGAGAACTGGTTTTCCAAAGAGATAATAAACTTATGTATCTTGATTTCAAGGGGTAATCTCACAAGATACCTAAATACAGTAGTCAGATTCATCATTATCCATAGTGATAGACCCTCTAAAATGCTCCAACTTTTTATATTAAAGATCATTTTATTGGGGGGTGGCTTCTCAGCTCTTTTAACAATCCATACATAAATTTTATCAAGCACATTTGTACATATGTTACTATCATTATTTTCTAAACATTTATTTTTCTATTGAGCCCTTAGTATCAGCTCCTCTTTTTTTCCCTCCAGCACCAACTTCGTGACCACTTGATAAATTATAAAGTATTATTATTCTCATATCTTACTATCTTATACTGACTTCTGTCTCCCTGCCCTCATTATTTCTGTTGTTTAGGCCCCCATGGGTATATGCCAATGATTGGGATTGGTTCCCCCTTCCTCCCCTCCTCTCCTCACCTTCCCTCCACCCTTCTGGTATTGCTACTCCCATTCCTCTTCCTAGATTCCATGTGTCCTGAGCTCTTACCTCTTAGCTGTACCTGTGCATATGCTCTGGTCAAGCCTGCAGTGAAAGGCAGTGCCTGGTGTCCTCACAGTGGGGGGAGAGGAAGCTTCAATGAACCAGAGAAATTTTGAGTATTTCATTGGTGCTATAACTGCACCCTGGTTGAGTCATCTCTTCCTTGTGACCCTTCTGTGAGGGAATGTCCCATTATCTACAGAAGGGTTTGGGGGTTTTGCTGTGACCCTCCACATTCTCAGCAATATTTTTGTTTCTTTGTTTGTTTGTTTGCTTGGGGTCTTCTGATGCCTGTTACCTGATCCCATTGACATCTCAGGAGCATGCAGGCTGCTGTGCTTCATCCATGATGGCCTGTTGCTTCTCTGCTAGATGGCTGCTTGTTTAACTTCAAGCCTTTAAGACACCAGATGCTCTATCTTTTGATAGCTGGTCACCATCAGCTTTCTTCACCACATTTGCATATGCACCCATTTGTCATCAGCAATTGTGCAGGGAGGGTGAGCATTACAGAATGCCAGGTTGTTAGAACAAAGTGTTCTTGCATTGAGGAAGGTCTTGAGCAGAAACCTGAAGTCTGTCTACTACCTTAGTGCACTCCCATATAAATATATATGTACATAGGCCAATACCTCTATTTTTCCAAATTAATGTATTTATATATACACACATCTGTGCTTATACCTCTGACCAGATCCTTGCTTCCTAGAGCTTTTCTCCGTTTCCTTTACCGTCCTCCTACTCCAACATCATGTGTTTTAGTAATTCCTCTCAGTTGGATTGCTCTGTCATCCCCACGATCTCGATGCCTTCCTATTTATTGATTTTAATTCCCTAGTGGTTCCCCCGTCTATTGTGTTATTTGCTCACAGCTCATTCCCCTCGCCCTTCCTCCTCCCAGCAAGTCCCTCTGGAACTTTTGGTCCTGTTGCTTTCCTCTTGAGCTTGCTTCTCCTGCATGTCTTACGTAAGTAAGTAAACTGATAACTCTAACTTTCTAAAGCATGTGAATAGGCTCTTTCTAAGATGCTGAAGTCAACTTCTTTCAATAGGCAGCACTTGCTGATCTTACTTGTCTGCTTGAGAAGAGGTGATTGTGGGATACACAGACAGAGAGAGCAGGATGCACCTAGTATGAGAGCTAAAAAGTAAAAGAGCAAGAAAAGAGATAGGTTCCAGGGAGTCATCCTAGCAGTATCTTGATGTTTTCCTGTGCCAATTTCAAAATGAACTCCAATGTAGCTAGGATATCTTGAAATGTTCAGATCTTTATATCGTCTGTGTGTTAGTAGAAAAGGAAACATTCTTCAAACAGACATTGTTTCAGTTCTCCCAGCAGAAGCAATTCACATTCCATATTCCACCATTTCTTTCCCTTAACCTATTGTGTAAAACAAAAAGGCAAAGAAGGCAGGAGGTCTCTTTATTCAGGGTGCTCTCCTGGGCACTCAGGCCCATGCCACTCGCCTCCCAAGCTTGTTGCTCTGAGCCACCACTCTGCCTGCTCCCTTTTCCAAGCCTTCTCTGACAAAGATCAATGAAACAACAGTACATCCCATTTCATCGGGCTCCTGAAAAGATCATTTGTTCATTCATTTAATCACTGCTTTTGCAAGTCATATAATTGGATGAAGACAAACAAAGCCTGGACAATTTACTAGGCGAGACCTCTGAATGTAATTAGTTGTGATTTCTAAATTATGCTGTGTTCCTTCTCCATCTGCATCCCTTCTTTTCTATTGCCATTCAACACAAAAGAAATTGAATTGCTGTTCAGATCATTGATACCTCTACTTATATCGGCAAAAGGAGAAAGGCATTGTACAATGTGGCGGGTGGGTAGGGAGGGATAGTTCATGAGAACATGGGAAGTATTTCAGCCCAGCTTTCTCTAATTATTCTTATTATCTAAAAGCCTGGTAAGAGCATTTATTCATGCAACCTACAACACATTTGTTCTTTCAACAATATTATAGTAATCCCTTGTTATCTCATTTATGCAGAAAGTTAAAGTGCATTATTATTATCATTTATCAAAATATTCTGATGTCTAGTGGAAACATTAACAGCACACTTTGAGATTCAATGATGCCATGTGGTTCTCATGCGACAGGTTTTGGCACATCATGAAGTATAAATCTTAAAATGAGATATTATTTTAGTTATGAAGTCCTGCAATAACAATAATAGCCATGGCTAGTGATTTTAACAAAAGGAAACTTATTCTTTCATAGTTTGGAGAGACAGAAGCACACATTCAGCAAGGCAGTTCTAGGAGAAGACACTCACAGTCAATTTTGGAGCAAGGTCCTTGTCCAGTCAGCGGCTGCTTCCAGGTCTCCTCGAGATCATCCACATGTCTTGGATTCAACACCCCATCCCATGGGTCTAGGAGATTCTTTTTTTAATTTACATAATTTTATCGGGGCACATAGAACTGTTATCATAATCCATACATACATCCCTTGTGTCAATCACATTTGTACATATGTTGCCATCATCATTTTCAAACATGCTCTTTCTATTTGAGTCCTCGGTGTAAGCTACTCATTTCCCCCATCCTCCCTTCCTCTTGAACCCTTGATAATTTATGAATTTTACTTTTTTTAAAATCACTGTACTTACACAGTCTGCTGCCTCTCAGGGAAAACAGAACACAAAAACCAGTGCCTAAACCAGTGGCCATCTGGCTCAGAAGCAACAAAGCTCACATGGAAGAAGCACACCAGTCTGTGTGACCATGAAGTGTTGAAGGGAGTAGGTATCAGACATCAAAGAACTAAAAATTATATCATTATAAGTGAGGGGGATTACAGATCGGGGCTACAAAGCCCATCAGTATGTGAAGCAGCATTCCCTTACAGAAGGGCCGCAGGGAGGAGATAAGCCAGTAGAGTGTAGTAACAATTAAATATACAACTTTCCTCTAGTTCTTCAATGCCTTCCCCCCCCCCCACTATTATGATTCCAATTCCACCTTACAAATCCAGCTAGACCAGGGATGTACACTGTTATGGAGAGAAGCTGGAAACATGGGGTATTCAGCACAGATGATACCTACACCAGTGGTGAAAGTGGGTGATATCGAGAGGGGGGAGGGAAGGTGGAGAAGAAAGGGGAAACTGATTGCAGGGCTCTACACATAACCTCCTCCCTGGGGTATGGGCAACAGGGAAGAGGGTGAAGGGACACAAGGACAGTGTATGATATGACAAAATAATGATAATTTGTGAATTGTTATGGGTTCATGAGGGAGAAGGAATGACAAGGGAGGGGGAATATGGGGAACTGATACCAAGGGTCTAAGGAGAAGGAGGATGTTTTGAGAATGTTGATGGCAACAAATGTACAAATGTGGTCGGCATATAATAGATGCATGCATTGATCATTATTAGAGTTGTATGAGCTCCCAATAAAATTATTTAAAACAAAACAATACAACAACACACACAAAAGCCCACCAAAGACACAAAAAAAATGAGAAAATCCTAGAAATAGTTCCATGTCTATTTATTGACCTTTAGGAATGTTTTCCAGTAAGTCAAGTCTAATGGAGTGCCATGCTCTGGACACAAAGTCTACTCTTGGTATTCCCAGAGGACTTCACTGCTTTGCTCCCCTTTCTGCTCTGTCGCATGCCTTAATGTTTTTCCCCTGTGTGGTGGAGTCAGATTTGGCACAATTCCCACACTGTGTCCCCACTGTGGTCCCCCACAGTGCTATGGCTGAGTGAGGGACATTGTGTCTCCTGGTGGGGTAGGCTTGATGATTCTCTCTGTGTATTGGCTGCTCCAAGGTGTAATATCATCCTTGGAGCTTGGTAGGCCAGGGAGTGTTCCTCTGCCCCTCTTCTTTGCTCCTGATCAGACGTGTCCCTCTCCTGGAGCTGCAGCTTCAGTGCAGACCTGTGTAGTGGACTCTTCTGGGAGGGTGGGGTCAGGTAGTTAGTATTGGAGCCAGCCCCACAGACCCCTGTTGGTTTGCTGCTTCATGCTGGTATGTTGTACTCCCATCATGGTGCCCTGGGTTGAAGTCTGCTCCCTCTCTGGGTCTAGGAGACTCTTAGAGAACATAGGGACCCCAAGTCCTTAGGGCAAATTCTGCTCCACTTTCTTCTTTGTCCTGAACTTCCTCTCCACTTATTTCTCACTCATTTTATCTTCTATTATGAAAGATGAATAACTCAAATCAAGGATGAAACTCAAGTGAGAATGTGATTTAAGGAGCTTGAGTTAGGGTGAAAATATTGGAGCTTGAGTAAGGATGAGATTCAAGATATGTCCCACCTGTATCTTGCCAAATTCACACACGCTCACTCACGCCCATTCGATCAATGCTGAGTCATAATAACCACCAGTGGGTTTCCGACACTGTTACTTTTACTGGTAGAAAGCCCAGTATTTCTCCAGACCCCCTGCTGGTGGTTTCTTACCACTGGCTATGAGGACCACAATCCAATGTGTAACTACTCCACCTCCAGAATTCAACTCATGTATGAGGGAGCTCCACATTTTTCTTGGAAAATATTTCCTTATTTTTCCATGCCATTAATGCATAGCATTTTGAAGCCTTCTTCATATACATCACTCACTACCAAAGAGTCCGTTCTGACTAAGAACAATGTAGTAACTCTTTCTGTGAGCCGAGAGTGTCAACATTCTCCCAAAGAATGATGGTGGTTTTGAACTGCTGACTTTGTGGTTAGCAGCCCAACAGTTAGCCCATGATATCCACCAGAGGTCCTCTCAGATAGGCTAATATTATATATATATATACACCCCCCAAAAAATTGGAATTGCACTGGGTGAAGTGAAGCTTTTTTAATACTCATTTTTCCCTCTAGGCGACCACTGAACAGCTCACTCTAAGTTAGTGCACCCAGTGGCATTGCCTGGGAAGATTCTCTCTGGTCACAGTGATTTTTTCCTTAAAAAAAGCAGTTTTGTTAAAACATTAATGTTTATGATTTTTTTAAGAGAGTAGCTTGCAGCTGTGAAATTCTGCTTGAGGAAAATGCTGCAGAAACTGTTGTGAGGTTGAACACGGCTTACAAAGACATCACTGTGGGAAAAACAAGCGTATGAGTTTTTTTTTCTTATTTCAAAAGAGGTTTTTCTTATTTCAAAAAAGGTGAAATGCCAATTGATAACAAATCTCAAGTGGACAAAAAATGTCAACTCATAGTACATTTGGAATTAATTCCATGAGGACAGACTGTTAATGAAGCTTTTTATTCAGAACAGCTAGTGAGACATAGTGGCCTTATTTGTGGCATAGAGAGGACTGGTCTTGTCACCGGGACAAGGCATCTGCTCACGTAGTCATCTCAGTGCACCAGTTTTGAGAAAATATCAGCGTGTCTCTTTCCCCATGGAACTTACTTATCTGAACCCACTCTTTGTGACATATTTTTGTCTGCATGAATGCAGAGGGACATGAAAAGACAGAGATGCTATGACACAGAAGAGATGAAGAAAAAATGAGGGCAGTGCTGTCAGTCATCCAAACATTTGAGTTTGAAAAATGTTTTCAAAAATGGAATCACAGATTTAACAAATGTATTAAGTATAATGAAAAGTACTTTGAGGTTGATACAATTTTCTATAAAAAATTAAATGCATAGCTCTGAACAAAAATTCTGTATTTGGGGGTAACCCTCGTGTGTGTGTGTGTGTGCGCGTGTGTGTGTGTGTGTGTGAAGTTATAGGATAGCATACTAAGGAAGATAATTACATCAGGTCATGAGATGGAGGATATTTACATAATACTGAGATTTATAACATAACCAAAACATTTTGAGGGGATACAATGCAATCCATGACTGACATCTTTCCCATAGAATGAAGATAACTGGGTTTCTATTTAAAATGTGACTTTCATGAACCAATACAAATAGCATCATTAGCTAACATGAAGCTTACCTTCTATCACTATCAGGTTTCTTCTGTGTTTATCTGTGTTGGTATGCAGAAAGTATTGGAAATTTCTAGGGCATGTTTTTAATAGTGTTTGCTTTTTCATGAGGAATCTCTTCAATGAGAAGAAAATGTCTCCTAGAGTCTCTGAAAATCCTACTGTCTCAGATCATTCCCATGGGCTTAGAGGTTTCATTTTCTTGTTTCGATGCATATGGTGAATAATGATTTGAGAGACAGAAGTGGATTTAAATTCCATTATGCCAATGACAACTCATAATGTCTATTAAGGCAAACCATTTTAATGATCCCCCTCATCAATGCCCACTGTCACTCAAACCCACTCTGTCTGCTCTGTCCCATGTTAGGGGTCCCGTGGCAGCAAGGTAGAAATCTGAGCTTACCTCCCCTGACTTGTTTACAGATCTGATATAGCCACCACCC
This sequence comes from Nesogale talazaci, assembly GCA_004026705.1. Lineage (NCBI taxonomy): Eukaryota > Metazoa > Chordata > Mammalia > Afrosoricida > Tenrecidae > Nesogale > Nesogale talazaci. Next base: position 93,454 of record PVJH01005211.1, on the reverse strand, counting down.
CCCACCCCCCAGCCAGAATTTATCCACGAGGATCATTGAGAAGAGCATGCCCAGGTGGTGGCATTGGGAAGACTCAACATGGACTTGAAGGGGAGTGGAGTACTAATAATGGAAGTTTAGTATGCAGTGACAGACTCCCCGTTGGCCGCATTACAATCTGTGCAGTCTGTTCCACTAGGAATCTTGGAGACAGCAGTGGGACAGCACCCACGATCAGCACACTGCTTTGTACCAGATCTTCGGCTACCTGTACAGATCATGGGAACATCTACTGCCCATTTCCAAAGTGCTTTTCTCTCCTTGATTGTTAGTTTAAGCCCCAAAGTTTATAAATTAGAACCCTAACTGAAATACTTACAAAGCAACTTGCAGTTTCTTATGCCTTGAGGCTAATATTCAAATCTAAAATGTCAGTGAAAGACTTTTAAGCAAAACAAGCCTGGTTTAATCCATCCCTGAGTGGCCAGAACATGATGACAACTGTGGCCAGTCTCAGCTGTCAGATCACACTAATGCCTTGGCCCAGGGGGGTTGGGTCTTCTGCTTTATGAGAAAAACTGGAACTCAATTTTATTATTTAAAATCTTCCAATTTTATCAGTGCTTGCAATTAAGTAAAAATGTTTTAAAGCACTGTGGGATTGGAGAAAAATATCTCTATTCTGTGTGGAGCCTGTGGGCATCCAGCTTATGAAGTTCAATATTTCTCGTGCTATTCTCTTTCTGTGGTATATTCAGCTGAAATGACCCCTTGTAGAAGAAGTATGTGCTGACTTCCACCCTGTCTGAAGGCAGCAGGCAGTGAGTAAGAAGATGTTACAGAGAGGATGAAGAATCAATTGTCTATATGGGACTGAGAAAAAAAGGGGAAGCTTTAAATGGTCAGAGAAATGGAAATTGGGATTAAAGTCATTTTAGATGATTGCAAATTTGGAAGTTAAAAGATTGATTATAATACAATTTAATCATGAAAAATTATAAGAGAAGATCTGTAAGCCAGGGGAAGAATAGGGAATTCTTCTACCAGGGTTTTAAGGTAAAACTTAGAGAACAAATCAATGTATCATTTCCTTACACTGAAACGAGTATGACTCAAAGAAACAGTCTATTTCTTGTGCCTGAATGGAGTAGAAAATCTATATTTGCTAAATAAATTATAATCTATTTATGAGGACACACTTAAGAATAAAATGTTCACCCTCTGCTGTAAAAATTAATTGTTTAAGTAGAATTGTTGAACGGTGGTCATTCAGAACCAGAAAGAATTTTAGACATCTAATATAGCTTTTCACATATAAGAAACAGAGGCTGTTAGTCTCAGGGGCAGAAATTCCAAGCCACCATCCACTCCGCTAAAGAAACACAAGGTTTTCTACTCACAGGGTCAATTCTATCCTGTCCTGTAGGATTGTTAAAATCCAAATTCACTCGGTCAGTGGCAGTGAGTAAGAATAAATGCCATTGTATATTTATTTCTTTGTTCTTCATTAAGGAAAACAATGTGGCTAAGCACACATTTTGTTTTGTTAAGTCTGGGGAAATGTGTCTAGGACCCCTGACTCACAATGCTGGCAGAGAGCTAGAACTAGTTATGTGAGTTTCCTTATTTAAAATGTCATTTCATAATAAATGTATCATTGTATTTTTACTTGATAGCTTCTAATAAGAAATCCATTTATCCAGACATCATTGAGATTTACAGTGATATATACGCATAATGGCATTTTAATTGCCTCATGTGGATATGAATGTTGGACATTGAATAAGGGGGACTGAAGGAGAATCAATGCCTTAAATACTGAATCTATCCCAGTCTTCAAAGAAAACCGAATAAGTCTGTCTTGGGAGAAGTAAAGCCAGAAAGCTCCTAAAGGCCAAGTGGTGAGACTTCCTCTCATGTCCTCTGAAGCATCCTTGTGCAGTAAGTGGATTTACCCGATGCAATGCTTCTCTTGGTCGTTTGACTGCTCTTTCCATGAGCATTGACTATGGATCTAAGCAAAAAAAAAAATCCTTGACATCCTCAATCTTTTTTTCAATTTATCTAAATATTAGATAATAATAGATGTGACCTAAAACCATGGTCGAATTGTGAAGATTTGGGCTTTCTTTGTCTTGAGCTGTGTGGAACTCTGGTGCCATAGTAGTTGGTAGATGGGTTGTGATCTGAGAGGTCAGTTGTTCGAAACCGCCATCTCTATACAGGATCAAGATGAGGCTTTGTATTCCCATAAGTGTTTACAGTCTCGAGAACTCACAGGGGCAATGCTGCCCTCTAGGGTGGCGTTGAGTTAGTGTGATCTCACTGACAGGGAGGTTGGTTTGAACATGAAGCTGTCATCCATACTCTGGGGTGCAATCCTTGATCTTCATCAGCAAGTGCTTCAACCCCTTCTCACTTTCAACGTAGTGGTGTCATATTCAAAGGAAGTCTTCCCCTAATCCTTATGCTACATTCTTCTTCATAAATCAAGTTTCTATGATTTTTTTTTTTTTGCTAAGATGGTGAGAAGATACACATACAATGCACTCCTTTGCGGATTTTAAACCATGGATTATTTTCGTATACATTTTCCACAATTGCCTCTTGATGCTTTACATGGCTCAAGCAATATGCTCAAAAGATAAACACTCATTATAGAACGATGGACCTCTGAGATAAAGAAAAGACAGAGGTAAAGTTCAGAAGGCAGGAAAGTAGAGAAAAGAAGAAAATGAAAATGATAATGGCAGGGGGAGAGTAGAGATTGGACACAATGTCACAAAATGTGTATCAATTATTGAATGGAACACAAAGTTGTCCGATAAATTTTCACTCCAATCCTAAAGAAAAAATTTAAGAACAGAAAAACAGTTAATTGTAGAAAAAAATTAGAAGGAAACAATTGATTCCTATTTTATCCTCTGATTTTTGATTTACTGCACGACATTTATATAAGATTTTCAATTAAGTGAAATCAAATGACACATAAAAGTGAATGCTAGGGGCTGAGCCCCAGTGGCGTAGTGGTTGTGTGCAGGACTGCAGCCCACTGGGATGGAGGTTCAATTCCAACAGTGGGCCTGGGCCTCCTACTCCCACCACCGGAGAGCAGTGATTACCCCCCCCCAAAAAAAAAAGTGAATGCTAATGAATACCGATGTTCTTTTTGACCCAGAATGGTGAAGTGATTGTAAAGGAGGGAAACTCTTATGGTGGGAGTTTGTATATCATTACCAATGCTAAGGGAAGCCTTGTTCGCACAACAGGTTCAATATTGGCTGCTAATGGCATCATCAACAATTTGAACCCATCATCTCTCAGGGAGAAAAGATTGGGGGTTTTGCTCCCACAAAGAAGTATTGCCTCAGAAACCCACAGAGACAATTCTATCCCAGCAGGTCACTGAAAATCAGAATTGATACACTGCTAACATTAAAAAATGTGTCTGAAGTCTTAAATCTTTGTCTTCAAACAAGCATCCATCTACATGAGAAACCAACAAGTAAGTCCACATAGAAAAAGCACATCAACATCCATCACTGAAGGATTGTCAATCATATCACCTGAAGTCAAAGGAAATAATAGTATCAGGAAAATCTGGTTTGCAGAAGGCCACAGATGACAGTGGAAGTGCAAGATACATTGATGGGATCGACATCAGAAATAAGCCTCGGGTAATTTCCCTCCAACAATAATAGAGGAATGGGGAAAGGAGTGTTTGTCAGGTAGAGTACATAAGAAAGATGATTATAGAAAAATAAAATGATACAGCTGAAACGAACAGTTAAACACTTGTCCATTAACTACCACCTGTGATGCACTTTAGTCTTGATTTGTTTTCAACATTTTTTGTATTTTGTTTATCCATATTGGGGTTTATTGCAGATGTGTTATGTCTTTGGGGCTCACCCTCTTGAATTTTTATTATCTGGTTTTCTGTCTTTTGGAATTGAAATCCAGGAATAACAAATCTATAGGAACAGCAGTTAGAATAAGGATTGCTGGGGGTGGGCACAGGGAGTTGATGTCCGGGAGCTCAGGATGGGAAAGAATGCCAGCAACTGCATGAGGCTGCTTGATGGGATTAAATGGTGGGATTAACTCTCAATAAAACTGCTTTGAAAATATTTTGGTAACAGAACAATTGCTAAATTTAACAAAAAATAGCCTGGATTGAAACACTGCCAATGAAAATCCTCACATATGTAGAAGAGGAAAATATTATTGGAAAAATAATTGAAAATCATATATAAGTAAAAATTTATTCCCAAGTATTTGAGAAAAATTTAATACTGTCATTTAAGTATTTGTTCTCTCTGAAAATGTCTGTTGGAATAAAAAGATCATATGTACTCTTCTCAGCACAATCTGTCAGAGCTACTCTTTTTTGGGACAGAGTGTAACTGTTCCTGTCTTTATTGAAACAGAAAGCCTTATTTTTTTTTCCTTAGAAGCAGATGGTGGATTCAAACTGCTCATGTTTCAGTTAACAGCTCATCTCATAACTCACTACACACCCAGAGCTCCTTCGTGATGTTTAAGATAACTAAAAGGGCAACATAAAACTTTAAAAACTCTGGACAATGAAGTTCAAAAGCGAAGACATATGCTGAAGCATTTTCTTGACATAAATTACTCTACTGATATCCATGAATGAATGTCAGCAGTTAGGCTTTTCCTGAGAACCCAGCATAAGACACTGTCAAATGCCCAAGACACTATCATCACTTCTTATAAGCACTTGCAAGAGAATCTAAATTTTATGAATGCATTTCCAGGAGAAGACCCCAAACATGGGAGGTGGGAACATTTCCAGTAGGGCAGAGTAAGATTCTTAGAAGACAGGGTCATGAAACACATTCTTGTTAGCATGAATTACTGTGCATTGATTGTTTATCTAAAGCTGAGGTGAAAGCGATTGTTTCAGGCCACCCTGCATGGAGCTGGTTTGGACTATGATGTCAGCAATGCTTTTTCAAAGATTCCTTAACTTCCATGACTCTGCTACCAAAGAACAGCTTAGTAACGTGAAGGTTCCTCTCCCTTCCCTGTTTGTAGAGCAAGAGCATCAGCTGCTAAGAGCACTCTTGTTATCATGTAATCTGTAGGGGGGTCTGAGTGTTTTCGTTATTTTATGATTCATTAGAAACACATATATTCTGGAGGAGAACACATTGAAACACAAAGATTCAACATGTCCATATTGTGCTTCCCTCTTCCAAACATAACACTTCCCTTGAGCAGGTTGATGAACTTGAAATGATCAGGATGGAGCCAGTTCAGTTCTAATGAGCAACACAAACCACTGCTAAGTCATTGTTCAATTAATTGTTCCTGCTTTTTTTCTGTGATCCAGTTCCTAGGTATTATTGTGGAGAAACCATTCAGGATGGGTATGTGGTATGTGTGTGTGTGTGTGTGTGTGTGTGCGTGCGCGCGTGTGTGTGTGTGGAGAGAAGATAGGCTAATAAAACAGGAAGAGATTCCATTAGCCCTCAATATTACAGAAATGTTTCAAGGCAGAAATAAAAGAAATATTCTAAGGGTCTGTTTAATCAGATCAAAATAATAAACATACAGAACTATCAACTATAAGAATTGGCTTTTATTCGTACAAGCACTAAAAAGGTTAAGCTTATATGACTCCTGAATGAATGTGCACTACCATGTGAAAAGACATTTGCGGGAAAAATAAAATTAATAGGAGAAAACATTAGGGGAAGTAAAGCCTATCCAATTTGCCATCCCATTGTACATGACCAGTTGAAAATAAACATAGATATAAAACATAATTGAGAAAGAAAAAAATGCCACTGGGATATTGCTCCTCCAACAGCCTAAAAAGGGAAACTATTAGTGCTAACCTGGAGTTCTCAGCCAGTGCAAGCAGTTAATGCTTCATTGGATACACAAAAGGTTGTGAATTCAAGTCAACCCAGAGGTTCCTCAAAAGGAAAGCCTGGTAATGTACTTCTAACAATAAAAAGTAATTGAAAACTCAACCAAGCACAGTTATCATCTGTATACCTGGCACAAAATCAAGTAAAAGCAAGTGGTGGTAGGTAGTGCAGGACTAAGCATTCGAAACTAACCAAAGAATCCAGAATATAGTCCAGTAAAAAAAATATTTTAAACCCTCACTACCTTTGAGTCAATCTGGATTCACACTGACCCTACAGGACATGGCAAAACTGGCCTGTGGGTTTTTAAGACTGTAGTTATTTACAGCAGTAGAAAGACTCATCTTTTTCCCATGAAGCAGGCTGGTGGTTTTGAACTACTGACCTTGAAGTTACCAGACCAACACGTAACTACACTACTAGCACAAATGAGGTTATATGTGCTTTATACAAGAATGACTATGAGATTTCTTATTCGCTTAGACAGTTCTTACATTTAACCCAATCATCTTGGGATTATACATATAAGTCTACTTTTATTAAGATGAAACCCGAATGGCCCTCAAGATGATGCCTTTTCTTTACTTTGTCTTTTAAGAAATATACAGAGACAAGTGAAGGCAAAAATAAAGGTTACAAGACTAAAGTTATGCAGCAAAAAAATCATCCATTTTGAAACTTGTTAGAATTGAAAATAGCATATCAAGAAGAGTTTTGCATCCATCAGCACAATTAGATGAGGTCGGGAGCATGCAAGGTGGTATGGTCATAGAAAAGCAGCATAAGCAACTTTAGAACTCTTTTGTCTTCTTGTCCCCATCGATGTTCACTCTTATTCCCCTACCCATCCCTTCCAGCCCTGAAGACAATTATCAATATAGCTATTGTTGCTATCATTCCACCCATTCTGGTGTCTCTACAGAGACATACACACAAAAGAAGGGCAACCCCCCATGAAGAAGCCAGTAACGATGACCATATAAAACCAAGAAGATCTCAATCTAAGAGAAAGCAGAGACGACCAGAAATTTAGATAAATTCACATCAGGCCCTTAGCAAGATCAAATTTACAGTGTTTCATCCCAGCCCCAAAACAGCTGCTAAAATCTGCTTGAGGATGACCTTAGAGCTGTTAGCCTTCCTAGCCCATCGGCGTTGAGGATCCAATGGAGGCTCAGCCCATGCAGGGATCCTGTAAATTCCTTGTGAGCTACCATTTTTAGCCACAGCTTTCCACACACTAGGTGTTCAGAATTTTGCCCCTGGTACAGTGCGCACCCCAACGACCACAGTTAAAATTCACCAGGTGCTCCGTGTGAGAAAGACAGGACTTCCTTATCCCACGAAGAGTTTCCTTCTCAGAACCCCACAAGTCCAGTTTTACCCTCCCCTGTAGCGTCACTATGACTTGGAATTGACTAAATGGCAGTGAGGTTGGTTTTGCTGTTGTTTGTTTTTGAGTTAGCATCCTCTTTTGAGTTTGGAACTTATTATCTTCCGTCCTTGGATTACACAAACCAGGGCACTTCTTCCTTGTGGAATTCTACCTGCTTGGGTACAAGCCTTTAAGACATCAGGAGCTACCATCAAATTTCTTCACCACATTTTGCTCTGGCACCCACTTCTTCAGTGATCTCCTCATGAGGGCGCATGTCAGGCAGGGTTGTGTCCTAAGAAAAAGTTGTTCTTATATTAGGGCTATGAATAGGTGAGAGCTCAGAAATCACTTATATGTCTATGGCTCCTCCGAGTTCCTGATTCTCTTTCGGAGCTCTCATTGTCATTTTTTTTTTATAGTTCATCATAGACCTTCTCCACAGGGTTAAGGGAAATTCTGAATAGTAATGTCATTTTAGTCAATGGTAAAGCATTATTAAGCGGAGGGATTTTTAAATGTGTAAGGCTTGGATTCAGATGCTATCACATGCATTAACTTGAATATATTCAAAATTTGGGTATCTGGATATTAATTACACATGTTGTGAGGATTGGTGTCACGTGTAAGATTTGTATATTTATTTTGTACTTCGGTTGATCACATTATACAAGACTCAAAATCTGGTTTTAGATATAATTGCTAAGAATCACAAGTGGTGAGATATTATTTGGAAGCAGCTACTAGTTCCGAATTACTAAGTGAAATAAAATTCCAAGTTAGCTTAATCAACAAGGTTTAAAATGCATCTCAGGTCCTGTATTGTATATGACTTAATTTATTCATCGGACTAATGGCACAAAAGATTCTGTTTTGTTTTTGTATTCCAGTGACAACAAATATCAACCCTCATAAAAGACACATTATTTATCATACCCTTATTGTTTCTGAATGCTAAGAGCTAGATTCATGTGGCTGTTTGTTATGGCTGTAGGACATTTCTGAATTACTACTTGATCCCACTGGGCAAAAAAAAAAAAACAAAAAAAACCTAACTTTTACCCAGTCTAATAATTTAGCAAATAGTGTATTTTCGTTATGTTAATTGCTATTCTGGATGCATTTATTTCAACACAGAGAACACTGAATGGATGTTGAAATTTCTACTTGTTTCTTTTGCAATTAAGATGGAATTATTACATCGTTCCCTTTTTCAGCCCTATCATAATCATCACTTTCCTATTGAAAATGACTCCTATTTCATCTGGAGATCCCAAAACAAAACAAAAACACTCCCATCGCACTGATGCTGACTCATCACTGCACTAGAGCACAGGGGGATCTGCTCGGTCTCTGAGACTGTAACTGTTTACATGGGAAGAAAGCCCAGTAATTCTACTGTGGACAGGCTGCTGGTTTTCAACTGCCAACCTTGCAGATTACAACCACACGCATCATCACGATCCACCACGGCTTCATTATCTTGCAATGAAAGATATTAAATGATAGTGAGGATACATACTAAATGAAGTATAAAATCTATATCATACTACATTTAGTATGTTGAATCTTCTTTAGGATATGATTGAATGTAAATGCCTATATATGCCATTTTATGTAAATGTCATCTATTGATTTGCAACTTTCTATGTTTACAGAAAACCTTCACTACCATAAATATAAAATATCTTAGTTTGTGCTCACATAAAAAGTATGAAATATTTTTCTGAACCTAGAATTTCAGAACATTATGGTGAATTTAAAAAGTGTATGTTCTTGGTAGACATGCAAGACAGAAAAATGACCAGAGTTTCAATATCTGCACTTAGTATTATAAAAAAGTAAGTAAACAAAGAAAAATCTCATTATTCTATTCACTATAAGTAACTCCAATATTTAATAACAAAAGTTATAAAATTGGTTATTTTATATTACAAACAAGTAATAATCATTTAAATGTAAGTAAATTAAATGCAAGTAATTATCATTTAAATGCAGCACTCATGTATGACCTCACAAAAGTCTTTTGGGAAGATAAGGCCACTATAGTGAGACCCACAGAGTGCTGAGAGAGGCGGCTCTCAACATCTGAGGGCTGGGCTGGTACTAGCACCTAGACCTTGATGCCCTCTGGATGAAGGTAAGCAATTTATCAAACATAAACTTTAATGAGGTTACTCTGAGACCAACTTGGTTCGAGAAAATCTCTAAAATGCCTGAACTCAGGGAAAAACAAAACAAAAAGACCCAAATGATGGCAGATATGAGTAGCTTCTTCTTTTGCCTAACTCTAGCCTAACCTCCTTCTAGATGTGATTTAAGACAAGCAATCATGGAATTACTTCTTTATCTTTAAAGAATCCAATTCAAGTCAATGCTTTACAACCCTTCTCTAAGTAAACAACACATCCCTATATCTTATAATAACTGCTCTCTCACTCTCTGGAAAGAGAGTTTCCAGAGATTATCCACTGACTATGCAGTTATTAATAAGCACAACTTGTTCCGCAGGTAATCTTGGCTAAAAGACATTGACAGAACAAAATGATAAACTAAACATTTTAAAGTATGTCTGAGTACACCTGATATCAAGTATATTCTTTAATAGTGTTATCATATATCAATTGAATAAATTATCAGTACTATTTGACTTCTTAAAATATTTTAGAGTCTACAATTCTGTAATGCAGTCCAAAGTGAGTATATCATTATTATCCACATAGATTCGCTGAGCTACATTCATGAGCGACTGAGTGCATAAGTATTACAACTACACACTATAACTAGCCTTAGAAAAAATACTTAAGTATTTTAATTGTTTACAAATGATAAGCCAACCAAGGAAAATCAGTATTATGTGATTATGTTAATCAGAAGATTAACAGGAATCTCTTAGAACTAATCAAATAATTCCAAGCATTCTGCCAGACAAAGAGCAAATATAAAAGAATCAACATCCTCCTACATATGTAAAAACAAGAAAACAAACCATATAATTAAGAAAAACCCCAATATTAAGTATTAGGAACAATTTTAATGGAAATATTTTCTCTAACTTTCATAAAGTATAATGGTAATATGGGAGGAATTCTCTTGTGCAATAGTTAAACAATTAATGAGTTGGTAGTGGAAAATGCCATTGCCCTATGGAGAAGAGACCTGGCAACCCACTCCCATAAAGATTTCAGCCTATGAACTGTAGCTGCTGCTGCTGCTCCCCCTGCTACTGTTAGGTATCTTCGAGTTGGTCTTATCATCGCTACCCTAAGTAAAACAGGGTGAAATATTACTCTAGAGCAGAAAAATTATGTACAAGAGAAACACAATTGTTAGATTTGAGCCCAATTTTTGCAGCCACTGTGGCAATCCATCTCATCAAGGGTCTTTCTTGACCTTCCACTTTACCTACCATAATTTTCCTTTCTTGAGAGAGGTCTCTTCTGACAATATGGTCAAAAATTATAAGAAGAAATCTCATATTCCTTGATTTTTGAGGAGTACCTGACGGTATTTTTTGAAAGACCGATTTGCGTCGTCTTCTGACCGTTCACAATATTTTCACATTTCATCAACCCATAATTTGAATGCAACCTTTCTTCGCCGGCCTTCCTTCTTCACTGTCCAGTTGACACACAACTGGAAATGCCATAGCTTGTGTCAGGCACACCTTAGTCATCAACAAGACATCTTTGCTGTTTAACAGTTTAAGCAATCTTGTGCTTCAGGTTGGCCAAGCAAATAAATCTTTGGATTTCGTGGAGGCCGGTACCATGAGCACGGGGATCTAAAATGAATCTTTGATAATGTCAGTCATTTCTCTGTTTGCCATAATGTCGTCTAGTGGTCTTGGCATGCGGAATTTTTTTTTTAAACACTCAGTTCTGGGCCATACGAAAGGCCTTGATCTTTATCAACAAGTGCTCTAAGTCTTCCTCACTTTGAACAAGCCATCTTGTGTCATCTACACATTACGGATTTTCAACCACTGCTTGCCCAACCCTGATGCCACTTTTCCCCTTATAAACTTAAGCTTCTTTAATTATTTACTCGGCATACAGAATGAAAAGCTATGGAGAAAGCATATAACTCTCATAGACTCCTTTCTGACTTCAAGCCAGGCACTCTGCTGTTTGAACAACTCTTTCTTGGTCCATGTATAATATCGACATGGGCACAATTAAGTGTCTGGAATACCCATTGTTTGAGACATGGTCCATAGTTCGTTATGATCCACATAGTTAAATGCCTTTGCACACTCAAACACCATAAAACATCTTTTTGGCATTCTCTGTTTTGAGGCAAGATCCCCCTGACATTGGCAATGATATCCACATCTTCTTCTGAATCCAGCTTGAATTTCTGGCTGCTCTCTCCTAGTGTACAGTCCCATGGCAGCTGCTGTAACATGGCTAGGCCTCCTAAATGCTTACTTTGTAAAATACGAAAAGAGGATTATGGAATAATCAACAGTACGAAGAATGTTTACTATTATTTCTATACAAGGAGTCACTAATTAAAGTAAAATACTAAGAGGTTTCAGAGAGTTAATGGAAAGATGGAATTGAAAGATAGTAGAATTTGTCATGAGTTATCTGAAGATCCCCAAGCAATTTGAACTCTCAAAATTGATAAAATTTTAGTTCTATAAAAAAAATCAAACTTAATGTTAAAATTAACATTTTAATTAAACTCTGTTAGAAACAGTAGATAAGCATATAAACACTTAAGGTGAGAGTGTAAATTAATAAATTTATCTCATTAACATAAAAGGGAAAATCTTGCCACAAAACTTTATATATCTTGCTTTATGAAGTGTATTTCTAGTCATTAATTTTAAAGATGTAATCACAGATGCAAGTTCTCACAGGAACTTCTTCACTCCAACAGTATTTATAAAAGTGAAAAATCACAGAATATTAAATGTTTCACAACAGGATGCTATAAAACATTTATATTAAAAATATTAACAATAATGGAAATTTATCAATTTTATCATTTCACTGGGAAAGTAGAATATTGTTCATTGTTTTATGCTAGCAGTTTGGTTCAGGATCATAGCAAAGATTCTTAGCAGTTGATTTGCCCAATGTCTATGTCATTTGAATGACTAGCTGCTGCTTCCATAAACATGGGCTGTGGATATGAGCAAAATTAAATCCTTTACAAAATCACTCATGTCTCTATTTATCCTGATGTTGCTTGATGAAGATTGAAAGACTTTTGGGGTTTGTGTTGAGGTTTAATCCCTTATGAAGATGATATAATCTTTATCTTCATCAGCAAATTCTTCGAGCCTTTGTGGCCTTCAGCTTGCAGGATTGTGCCATCTACGTATCACAGGATATTCATTCATCTTTGTCCAAACCCAATGCGCCATTTTTCTTCCTATAATCTAGCATCTTAGAATACTTTCTCCTCATACAGATTGATTAAGTATGATAAAAAGAAACAACCCTACTACCACAACTTTTAAAAGTTTGTTTGTTTGTTTGTGTGATATGGATTTGTACACTACTAAAGGATCCATAGCGATTTTGTCATAGTGGTGATGCTGGAAGCTGTCACTCGTATTTCAAATACCAGTAGCATCACCCAAAGTGAACTGGTTTCAATGAAGTGTCTTGATAAAGAACTGACAACCAAAGATGACTCTGCTTCTCAATTCAGAGAGAGAATCCAGTACAGTCTTATGCACAGCTTTGAAGCATTTTTAAATACTGAAAGCCTAACCAAACGAAGCAGAACATCTTCATAGAAAGTGTCTGCAGATGGGCCCATTAGGTCCAAGGATACTCTACATGTGACTGAAAAGGAGGTGATGTCTTGGAGAGAAATAGATGATGGTGACATGAGTCAGACAGAGATTGTGGGAATGGAGCCTTGGGAATTCTCATCTGCTGATAAGGCATGATTCAAGATGGTAACAAATAACTGTGAAATCTAACAATTGGAACTTGGAATGTGTGAAGAGTTTAAGATATTTCAAAATGGTTAGAATGATATGGAACTCATGAAGGTCTATATCCTAGGTGTCACTGAACTGAAATGGAATGGTATTGACCATTTTGAATAAAAAAATCACATGACTTACTACACCTGTAATAACAAAGTGAAGAGGAATGGTGTGGCATTCCTTGCAAGAAAATATCTTGAAATATAATGCTAAAAAAGTCCACCTTAAAATACAAAGTCCTGATGAGCTTAAATCTACCTTCAAGGAAATGTAATTGATACAACTATCATTCAAATTTGTGCAGTCACCACAAAGGGCAGTGATGAAGAAACTGATGAATTCTACCAATGACATCTATTGAAATTGATCAAACATTCAATTGAGATGTGTTAATAATTGTCAGAGATTGGAATTAAAAAAATAAACAAAGAGGAAGGAACAATGTTAGAAAGTATGGAGTTGGTGATAGAAATTATGCCGGAGATGACATGAAAGATATTTGCAACATCAATGACTTGTTTGCTCATAGCAAATATATTTTTTCAATATCACAGAAGGCAACTATACACCTTGACTCTCCCAGAGAGACTACACAAAAATCAAATTGACTACAATGTAATGAAGAAACTCAATATCAGCAGCTAGAAGCAGACCAGGAGTTAACTCTGGAACAGAATACCAATTGCTCATCAAAGTTCAACATAAAGCTGAAGGAAATTAAAACAAGTTCACAGTTGCTGAAATATGCATCTAAACCACCTGAATTTTTAGAACAATTCAAGTATAGATCTGATGCATTGAGCATTAATGACAGAAGATGTGCTTAGCAGTGGGAAGAAATCAAGACAATCATTCATGAAGAAACAAAGTCATTAAAAAGGAAGGAAAGAAAGAAATGAACAAAGTGTATATCAGAAGAGATTTACCTGCTGCTATATAAATCATAGAGAAGTTAAAGAAAATGGATGAAAGGAGGAGGTCCAAGTAACTGAATAGAACAAGTCAAAGGGCAGTTGGAGAAGACAAGGTCCAATAATATAAAGAAGGGAAGAATATACTCAGCATATCTGAAGCTGAAATAAAACAAGAAAAATAATCAAATCTCAAGTTGCAATTTCGAAGATTATAGAGGCAAAGCATTGAATAATGCAGGTATCTTAAATAGATGAAAAAGATCCACAGAATCACTATATACCAGAAAAAACTAGCTTACAGTCCACCTTGTCAGATGATAGCATAAGAGCAAAACCCAATTGTACTGCAGCAGGAAGTTCAAATTGCACTGAGTACATTAGCAAAAATCAAGGATCCAGGAATTGACGGGATATTCAATGAAATGATTCAGAAAGCTAACAAAGCACTGGTAGCACCCACTCTTCTATGCCAGGAAATTTGGAAAATAACTAGATGGCCAACTCACTGGGAGAGATTCATGTTTCTCTCAATATTTCTACAAAGAAGAGTGACCCAAATAGAATGTTCAAACTATGAAAAGATATCATTGATACAATACACAAGTCAAAATTTATTTAAGATCACCCAATAATGGTTGCAACAGCACATTGACAGGGAATTGCCAGAAAATCAGGCCAGATTCAGAAGAGGACGTGGAATAAAATATCATTGATGATGTCATGTGGACCTTAGCTTAAAGCAGAGAACATCAGAAAGATCTTTGCTTGTGTTTCATTAACTCTATAAAGACATATTTTTGCATGGACCATAATAAACTATGGATAACTTTGAAAAGAAGGGGAAATACAGAACACTTCATTGTCCTCATTTGGAACTTGTACATTGATCATGAGACATTTGTGGGAACAGAAAGCTGGAATATTGCATGATTTAAAATTGAGGAAATTGCACATCGGAGCAGTGTCCTCTCACTGAGCAAATCATCAAAGAAGTGGGTTATATGAAGAAGGGTGTGGCATTGAGGTTAGAGGAAGACTTATTAGCAACCTGGAGTATGCAAATGACATAACTTTACTTGCTAAAAGTTGACTTAAAACACTTGCTGATGAAGATCAAGAATTGTGGCCAGTCGTATGGATAATGAAGTTACTTTTCTTTTAGTAGACAAGTTTACTGCATGCAACTAATAACACCCCTTATCCTTTTGATTGTATTGCTAACATTACATGCTATTCTGTTTTATTTTTAAGTTTTTGTATGTAAAATTTTTGTTTTAGTTATTGCATTAATACACTATTCTGAGTCTTTTATTTTTGGACAGTCTCCATTTACAAAGAATTCTCTCTCTCTCTCTCTCTCTCTCTCTCTCTCTCTCTCTCTCTCTATTTATTTTAAAGCAAGTTTACTGGGAGCTCTTCCAGATATCACACCATTCCATAGTTCAGTCAAATCAAGCTGTTTTGTACAATTGCAACTACAATCAGTTTCAGAACATTTTCTTCCTTCTTGAACACCTTGATACCAGATCCCCTTTATCTCTCCCATACCTACCCCCCAAAGAACCCTTATTCTATTCCCTGTGTCTGTATTTTCATAATTTCAGGGTTTAATGTACAGAGAAAACATATAGGAACAATTCAAAAGGACTACTCACAATGCCAAAATACATCACAAATAAAATTCAATAGGAACCACGCACATAGAATTCTTAACTAAGCTTGCATCTTTCCTCTGTTCTTCCTCCTTCAAATACAATGCAATGATATTACCTTATTTCATGTTTCTTTGCACTGCTAAATATGTTTATAGATCGACAACTTGATTTGTGGGATCCCACATATGAGGAAATGAGTGACACTCTTCTATTGCCTAACTGCTTCCTCCAACTCCTTGTCTCCTCAAATTTGCTATTCATTATTTCTGCACCTCCAGATATATGAAATCAACTGTCCATCTCATCCCTCTTCTATCCATTTGGCCTTAGGATTTTTGAGTTGAATATATTCTTGTTGAAATGCCCCTACCCAGAAATCTATTGTTTGACCAAAATGCATCATGTATTTGCTTTCTAAAGATCTGGAATATTTCCCTCAGGAGTTGTTGCACACTCACAGCTCTGACTGCAGTGTTCATACTGTGAGCAGCACTTAACTTGATCTGCTCCACTTTCCTTTAGTATATGATAAGTGTTCCCTTTTGATTTCTTTATAGGAAGGGTATGTCTTGGCTGGGGAAAGGGGTGGGGGGCTGAAGATGCTAATTTATGTTTACTCCAGTCAGGCACAGAGTATTCTCTCCATAGACCTGCTCTAGCTGGAGAAATTGTATTCTCAAAATAAATTCTTGTCTCTAACACTAGACAATGCACACAGATAAAAGGTGTCTACCCTTCTCTGATATGCTTCACCTCATACAAAAATCACTATAAAAAAAGCACATCTGGAGGGAATTAGCAGAAACCTGCTTGATTTTTATACTTGACAGTTGTTATGAAATACCATTATCAAAAGAATATCAGTTGTAAAACGACAATCCCAAGCCTAAAATCAAGTTGTGCTAAAAGGAGACAGATGTCTTTAAGTAAAATAAATTTGCAAGCAAAATTATTCTGTGGCAAAGAGTTCATTTCTCTTGCATCACACATTAAAAATTTAACGATTCTGTTAGCAACATTTGTATATGTAGATGCATTGTCAGGTCGACAGGCATGGAATCACGAATTTTGAGAGAACTTAAGGGTTGCATTAAGAAGCCACTGGCAAAATTCACAGTCATAAACAGCTCCTTTGGTTTGGGTAAGAGGGGGATTTGTAAGTCTGATTTGCCATTTGCATCAAAAGTGTAAAATCTACTTCTAGAGAAGGATGCCAGCAACTTTCTCACTGCCTTTAGATAATTTCCATATGATTCATTCCATACATAACTAAAGATGGCACTGCCTTATAACATTAATCTCTGACTCAGCAACCACTCACAGCATAAAAGCCACTTTCTTCTGTATTTAGCACTCTATTCAATTTAATTGCACTATATTCTCCAATTATGTCCCTCATCACTTTTATCCACATATTCCATCATCGCTCATGAAATATGCCAAACAGAGTTCTGCCTTTGCTTGCCTCCTTCCCTCATCTCTGTTACTATATTACTTTTTGACTTTTCTACCATCCCCCACTCCTCTCTCTGTTTGTGAATAGCTATCATTTATTTAAGGGCCAATGTGGATTCCTCTGTTTCTATAGTACTTTGCAAAACCTTTACCAATCTCCCTTGAAATTTTACAAGTTTCATGGAAACAGAGATGACAATACTATTGATTTGGGAGCGATTTACCGAGTTTAATGGATACCGTGTACAAAGGAAAGTCAAATGATTGCTGGTAGGGTTCTGTTCACATATGCAAGATTTATGCCAAAAAGTGAGTTTAGACATGGCTCTGCAATAAGTGGATGTTTGCATACAAGTTCTATCAGCAATACAGTAATACACGGTCTTAAGTCATTGGAAAACCTTCAAAAAAGCTCCAGTGAAAATAGTCACTTGTAAGGGGATGCACTAGGCCATTTAAATTCAGGGCAGGGATGTCAGACATTTCTGATAATGTTTTATGGAGGTCCCAAAGCATTCATCTTTATAGATTACTCAAAGGACCAAAAAATCAATTATGAAGTGTTAAGAAAACTGAAAACTGTATCAGTGACAAAATGAACAAGACAGAAAAAAAATTTTTTAAATGAACAACACGGTTGTGCTGGGAGTTGATGGGTTTCTGTTTGCTTTGTTTGTTTGTTTGTTTGGCTCATCACAACATGCTGACTCACGTTCCAAGGCTAGCAAGGTAGGTTTTAAGATAAATGGAAACATGACACCTTCACCTCAAAGTCCTGATACTGCCCTATCAGCAAAGGTACATGGTTTGAGTCCCTTCATGATGCCCAAACTACCGTTTTCATGTGATGTAAATCAGGGAGCACAGAATTCTCTAGAAAGGATGTTTTATCAATGGAAACCCCACATTTAGAAGTGTACTGACCTAGCTGGAGGGGATTTTGAAAACCAATAATTTCACATTTTGGTATTTTTGTTTAATAAGGGCTTGTCTGATTTAATAAGGAGCTCTAATGGCATAATGGAGGAACCTTGAGGTTGAAAGTTTGAACTCACAGCCTGAGCAGTGTGAAAAAGATAAGGCTATCTATCTGCTCCTTTAAAGAGTTATCATCTCAGACAACCTATGGAGGAAAAGGTGCACATAATAAAATCACCAAATTTGCCCTCACAGAGCTATCCTCTGTATTTAAGTTTAGTGCCTTAAAAATAGAATAATGAAAATGGAGCCCTTATTCTTTTTAAAACACCAAGCATGATGTAAGTTAAAAAGATCATCGTTACATGCCACCACTTTAACAGGTTAGATGAAAAAATAATGATTTACCCTAATCCGGAAGATACTATAAATAGATTTCACTTCATCAGCATTTATCTGAATGCAACTGTCCATTTCTGAATGTAGCAGTTCTAAGTGATATATTGCGGTGGGCAAATCTGCGTCACGAAATGATTTTGTTATTTGAAAGAAGGTGTCACTTAGAAGAGTTACATGCCCTTGAGCCAAGCCATGGTATTTTCCATTGCCTCATGTGAATGTGAAAGTTGCACAATAAATAAGGAAAACCAGCAGAGAATTGCTGCATTTCATTAATGGTGTTAGCAAAGACTATTGAAAGTGCCATAGTCTGCAAGAAGAGCAAACAAGTCTGTCTTGGAAAAAGTACACCCAAGGAAGCCTGATAGGGCTTGATCAAGGGCAATGTAATCGAGAGGAATTACTGAAACCCAAATGAAGGCTGAACATGATCGTGAGACAAGAGGAAGGTAAAAGAAAACAGAAGAAAGAAGTAGGAGGCAAAGGGCATTTATAGAGGTCCAAATGCAGACATATATATATGTAAATATGTTCATTTATGGCAATGTGGAAATACATCTATGTGTCTATATTTATAGGTTTTGTGATAAGGTAGCAGATGGATATTGAAACTCTACTCAAGCACTAATTCATTACAAGAACTTTTTTCAATTTAACTGGCATTCCATGATGCTCACCTTACTGACACGATGATTTAAGATAAAGCAGGTACATAAGCAAATGTGGTGAGGAAAACTGGTGGTGCCAAGTTATGAAAAGATATAGTGTCTGGGGTCAAAAAGGCTTGAAGATAAATGAGCAGCCATCTAGCTGAGAAGCAACAAAACCCACATGGAAGAAGCACACCAGCCTGTGCGATCACAAGGTGTTGATAGGAGCAATTATCAGACACCAAGAAACAAAAGATCATATCATGTGAATGAGGAGGGACTGGTCATCTCCTGACAGAAGGGTCACTGCGGGGAAGACAAGTCAGTCAGACCAACGATACAGACAATGTAATCTATTTCTTTACTGCTTCCACCCCTCCACTATCATGATCCCAATTCTACCTTACAAATCCAGCTAAACCAGAGCATGTCCACTAGTGCAGATACAACCTGGGAACACAGGGAATCCAGGACAGATATACCCTCCCCAGGACCAATAATGAGGGTAGCAATATCAGGAAGGTTAGGAAAAGGTGAAGGAAAAATGGGGAACTGATCACAATGATCTACCTATAACCCCCTCCCTAGGGGTGGACAACAGAAAAATGGGTAAAGGGAGACATTGGACAATGCAAGACATGAAAAATAATAATAAATTATCAAGGGTTCATGAGTGATGGAAGGCAGGGGAGGGAGGGGGAAATGAGGTGATATGAAGGACTCAAGTAGAAAGAAACGTTTTGAGAATGATGATGGAAACAAATGTACAAGTGTGCATGACACTATGTATGTAGGGATGGATGTGTGGGTGGGTGTGTTGTGATAAGAGTGGTGCAAGTCCCCAATAAAATGATTTTTTAAAAAGTAAAGAAAAGGTACACCCAGTTACCCTTTATAAGCAACGACAGTGAGACTTCATCTCATATACTTTGGGCATGTTATGAGAGAAGAGACTCTGGGAAAGAATCTTTAATTGGTAACATTGAAGGTTAGCACAATGAGGTGGATTTATACACTGACTGCAGTCATGGGCTCAAATATATTAGAGCCATGGTGCAGGGTGGGAAGCACTTCCTTTTGCTGCATGTGTAATTTCTATGCATTTCTATGTGGAATTTCTTCACCAGATAAAATTCTACAGCACCTGACAGCAATGAGTCTTTTCTGAAGGAATTTCTGCTAAGTGAAGGATAAGAGAAGAATGCTACTAGCACCATGTTCTCAACACAATTCTGGGAGGTGCAGGCAATAGTATATAGAGCTTAGACATTAATGGAGTCTTAAGGAGACAACAGAGACAATTATTTTCAGGTGATGGAAATTTTACCAAGGAATTCCAATAATATTGCGAAAATATAATAAAAGTAAACAAAATATAACAACTCTCCTTTGCATAAATGAAAATTTTACAGCAAAAATTTGTTAAGGTGCTCCATTTATAATAAAGACAATATATATTGGTGTTGTGAAAGATTTCATATTGCTTGGATCTGCAATCAATATCCATGGAAGTAATCGTCAAGAAATCAACTGACACAGAAAGTTTCACTGGATAACTCTGCTGGACCAGACCTCTTTCAAGTGTGAAGAGCAAGGATGTTCTCTGAGCACTAAAGCGCCTCACCAAAGCCATCCTATTTTCAGTTTAAGCCTCCTATGGACATGGAAACTGCATGGCGAATAAGGAAGACTAAAGAAGAATTGATGCACTTGAAATACAGTGCTGGGAACGACTATTGAAAGTACCACAAGCTCCCGAAAGAGCAAATAAGTCTGTCTTGGAAGAGCTACAGCCAGAATGGCCCTGAGAAGCAAAGATGGAGAGATGTCTTCTTGCATCCTATGGATTCGTTGTCAGGAGAGATCAGTCACCCGAAAAGGAGAAGATGCTTATTGAAGAAGGTTAGTGACAAAGTGAAGAGACTCTCTGGGAGAGAGATGGACACAGTGGCTGCAACAATGGACTTCACAGCAACAAAGAGAATGACACAGGGCCAGACACGGCTTCTTTCCTTTACACACCAGGTGGCTATGACTGAGAAGCAACTTGATGGCAGCTAAAAACACTGTGTGTGTGCGTGTGTGTGTGTGTGTGTGTGTGCGGTGTACCTCAGTGCCACCCTGTCATTCCAGCTTAGAGAGACTGTGTCTGTCTGAGACTGTAAGAATAGACAGTCTCTCATTCTCCTGCAGTTCATGGGTTGGAAATGCCTGTCTTGCAGTTAGGAACTAATGCTTAACCTACTAGAATATGTATGCATAATCTATACACAGAGCCACATGTACATATATGCATATGTAGACATATGCCTATAGAAACACTTACATATACAAACACATATGTGTTCAACATACAAACCTTTTCTTCCTCCTGGTATAAGTAAAAATCCATGAAATATGTTTATGTATATTATTTTAGAGAATTAAATGACAAGGAATTTCTTCCTTATTTTTAGCATTGGAGCAAAAATTACTTAGAAACAGAATGATCCTGGCTCAAAGAGTGAAGTGATCATGTATGTTAAGATAATGAATATAAAATCACCATAGCCAATACCATCATAATTAGTTGAACTAGAACTCAGAAACACCGTGAAGAATAGTGAAATTTAGTGACGTTGCAGTTGAGTCATTCGCTATTTTAATGAAAAAATGGTAAATATATTTTAATGAAGTAGTTGCACCTAAAAGTTATATTTTAAAAAATGTTGGGATTCATGTACCAGAATATTGGTTGAAATAGTGTCTGAAATAACACTTTTTTAGGATTCCTGTCATATGACTATAGCATATTATGACTATATACAGCTTCTGGTAATCATGTAATTTTCATTATAACCTTATAAGAAAGATCTCCCAAAAATCAAGTAAATGAAGAATGACTAACACTGAGCTCTATTTCTTTTATGCTAATTCTCTTTCAACATTCATATTTATCATATTTCAATGATACACATTTTTCTCAGTTTTTCCATTAATACCAACAGTACTCTGAAGTATAATGAATATTCGGGAGAATGAATAAAAAGTAGAAAAACTAACACATAACAAAATAATTATTTTCAAAAGTTGGCAACCATGCATAGTGAGATGAAGGAACTATATATTGCAAATATATTCAGAACCATATATTTAAGTTGTGTGACCTTAATAATTTAAATTACCTCACTAATTTTGATAAAATCTTAGTGTTCTAGAAATGGACACAATTTCATTCAAGAAATTTTGTATTACCTAAAGAAGTGTTTATTTATTGAGAGTGTTCAGGACAGAGAAATTATTTAATATAGAAAATTAGAATAGTTGATCCCAAAAATTGCATGAGGTTAACAGCAAAGAATATAAGAAAGAACTTATGAAAGTGAATAATTTTAATACAACTAAGTCCTGTCAATTCAAAATGAGAATCTTCACTTATCTGGACAGGATTTTATGTCATACATTGCCATAAAAGAATTTTTATTTACTCTTGCAATCAACGTGGCAATGACAGTGGAAATACTAATGCACTTATTGTTGCAATTCACATGAAATCGGCTAGATAGCATGGTATGTGCACCTACCTATAAGCATAGATTTAGAACATTCAAAGCCTTTTCAAGTAGGAAGAGTTCCATTTCTACTTTTTTGTGTTCTATAAAATTATTAGGACCACAGACAAGTAGTGACACATTTTTCACACTTTTTTTAACCATGATCCAGAGTAAATCCTATATCAATGGTGCATATGGGTTAAACACCATTTTTTATGAAATGTATTTATTCTACTAGAGGTATACAATCTAAGGGGATCAGTCCCAGTGGCATAGTGGTTGTCCCAGAAAATAGAAAAAGGCAAGTCACTCGCGAAGTTACAGCAAGTCAATATGAATTCAACATGAGCTATAAGAACCCCTTTGAATTTCAGGGACTTGAGCATCTCCTAGTGCAGAAAGCCCCATCTCTCTACTTCCAAGCCATTTAAGGTTCCAAACTGATGACCTAGTAACTCGTGGTGCAATATGTAACCACTTCCCCAACAAACAAGTAGTGACACATTTTTCAAACTTTTTTTAACCATGATCCAGAATAAATCCTATGTCAATGGTGCATATTGGTTAAACACCATTTTTATGAAATGTATTTATTCTACTAGAGTTATAAAATCTAAGGGTCTCAGCTCCAATGGCATAGTGGTTGTGCGCGGCACTGTGGCCCACTGGGCTGGCGGTTCAAATCCAGCAGCCGCTCTCCAGGAGCAAGACTGAGCCACCGACTCGCACCACAGGGCAGTGGTGCCCCAAAGAAGAAAAAAAGAAAAAAATCTAACAGAGCAGGAAGATCAAATTGAAAGTTTTATTTTTAAAAGTCTGCATCATATAATGCATATTCAGCAAACAGTCTGTTAGCCAGTGTTTGAAACTGACTAATAAAATGGGGATGCCTAGTTCTCCTACTGATATCCACAAGCACTTAATCCATGGTGGTCTCTTCACATAATATAACAATGCATTCTGGTCACAAAATTCCGGTGTTTAATGTTCAGTCTCCCAAGTGCCATATAAAATCGCCTGTCACCCTCCTTACTGCCTCGTTTACCAGAAGTGTGTTTAACTTGCTTTCTCTTGCTCCCAGCCAGGAGGGGTCACGATGGAGTAGTGTTTTCACACTGAACTTCCCACCACAAAGTTAGGGGTGGAAACCACTGGCCATTTTATAAGAGAAAGAAGGGGCTTTCTTCTCCTAAAAAGAGATACAATCTCAGAAATACCCAAGGCTACTTCTCCCAGGCCTTATCTGGTCACTATGGG
This sequence comes from Nesogale talazaci, assembly GCA_004026705.1. Taxonomy (NCBI): domain Eukaryota; kingdom Metazoa; phylum Chordata; class Mammalia; order Afrosoricida; family Tenrecidae; genus Nesogale; species Nesogale talazaci. Next base: position 69,463 of record PVJH01005211.1, on the reverse strand, counting down.
TTGACCTTAACACATATCTGGTCTCAGTGATCATTGGTTTTCTCTAGACAGAAGGGAGTGCTTTTGTCTTGCTTCACACTCTTCATACAACCACTGTCTACTGTGTGATGTCACTGTGCCTAAGGCACTTTCATCTAGAGGGGGAAGTTCCACAAAACATGGGCCCCTTCTGCTCTAAAATCCATGTCAAAGTGATTGTAAAGAATACAAACCGGCTCATCTCCTCCCTGCAACCCCTCGGCTAGTTCTCAATTGCTTCCTCCCACCCACTTTCGTGCTCCCGGTTCTACTGACAAGTCCGGCTGGAACAGGGGATGTACACTGGCGTCAGAAACATGGGGAATTTAGGATAGATATTTTGGATGGGGATGGGAGTAGGGATACTGGGAGGGTGGAGGGGTGGTAGAGCAGAAAGGGGGAACCAATTTCCAGGATCTGCATATAACCTCCTCTCTGGGGCATGGCCAACAGGGAAGTGAGTAAAGGGACACATTGGACAGTGTACGATATGAAATAGCAATTTGTAAATTATTAAAGGTTCATGGGGGGGAAGGAGGAAGGGAAATATGGGGAGGGGGGACTGGGGGCCTAAGTGGAGGGAGGATGTATTGAGAGTGATGATGGCAACAAGTGTGCACATGAGATCTGCATACAATTGATGTATGTGTGGATCCTGAGGGGAGGGATATGAGTACCCAATAAAATAATTCATTTTTTTAAAAAAGGAGAGCAGGGGAAAGAGGAGCTTTTTTTTTTAAGAGGAGCTTATACCAAGGGCTCAAGTTGAAAATGTTTGGAAATGAATGTGGCAACATCAGTGCAAATGAGCTTGATACAGCTGATGCAGTGAATATTATAATAGCTGTAGGATCCCCCAATAAAATTATTTAAATAAAAAAGGAGTGGAAAATAAATGTAGGGAGGGGCAGGGAGTACTAGAACTGAGTGTGATTGCTCAATTCATTTTATAGGTGATTTGACCATGGGGGTGTGTTCTAAAATTGATATTGTAGTGATTTTACAGTTCTCTTTGATATGATTAAACTATTGAATTGTATGATATGTAAATTATGTGCCAATAAAACTGTTTAAAAAAAAGACAGTGATGCCTCCCAAAAAAAATTTTTTAAAAGAACAAAAAAAAAAAATACAAACCATTTATAGAGTAGCCAACAAGAAATCTCCTCAAAAAATTACCTCCCCATGATTCTTCATAATTTAATCTGCTTGAACATGGTAGCCACATCCTTTGAACCCAAGTAATTTTCAAAATCCAAGCTGAATGCTAGAATGGGTATGTCATTACATAGGAAAATAGTACAATTGTTATACTCACAAGAAAGGTCACAATCAGGATACTGCATTGAATATGGTGAACTAAAAATGCTGAGGGCTAAAATAAATAGTCATTAGTATCCATAAAAAGCTTTATTTAAAGTATACTACTATGTCCATAAGTCAGCCTCTATGTTTAAGGCATTATACAAATAATAACTTTTTGTCATTCTAATTGGACTTTTATACCAATCTGTGAAGAATATATAATAATCTTCAGATTTTAAAATGATACAAAAAATCTCAGATGCTAAGGATTGCAGAGACAAGGCAAATTTTCAATTATTTTACTACTAAGGCAAATTTGAAACACCAGTAGGGGTTATGCCCCCCCCACAAAAAAACTGTACTAACCCCCAGTACCATTGCACTTGACTTTATTGTGAAATAGCATATTTGTAAATGTAATTAGTTCATCAGAAATCACATTGGGAAATTAACATAAAGTCTATGTGATTGATTTCCTTATATATAGAAGAAACAGAATTTTAGAGAGACACAAGGGAGACAGTCTCATGATGATGAATAAAGAGACACTAGCCAAAGAATGTCTGGGATTTCCAAAAGCTGGAAGTCACAGGACATTTTGTTCCTTAGGGTCTTCAGAGCAAGCATGACTCTGACAACAACTTAAAACATCTACCTTCCCAAATCATGAGAAAACAAATTTCTATTGTCAAAAGCCAGAAGAGTTTATTACATCACATGCAGTGAAAAAAGGCATCCATTAAATAGCATGGGTCCAACTCTACCTTACAAATCCAGCTGGACTAGACAAGGTACACTGGTAAAGAGGGGAGCTGGAGATATGGGGAACCCAGGACAGATGAGTCCCTTGGGCCCAGTGGTGAGATTGGAACTACTGGATGGATGGAGAGAAGGTGGGGTAGAAAGATGGAACCAACTGCAAGGATATACACGTAACCTCCTATCTGGAGGACCAAACGAGTGGGCCGAGGGTGAGGTCGGGCAATGTAAGATATGATAGAACAATAATAATTTATAAAATATTGAGGGTTGGTGGGGAAGGGAGAGCAGGAGAACAGGAGAAAGGATGGGAAGCTGATATCAAGGGCTGAAGTGGAAAAGTGGATATTTGGAGAACTATAACAGCAGCAGATGTGCAAAGGTGCTTGACACAGTAAATTTATTTATGTATTGTGAAAAACGATGTATGAGCCCCCAATAAAATGATTTTTAATAAAGAACATGAATATCCATTGAAATTAAGTCAATGAAAAATAGCAACCTAATTGAGAAGATGATGATTTTGCTATGAGGATCAACAAGAAATGAAAGGTATCCCCAAAATTAGCTGTTGTGGAAATCCTTGCCATCCTGAGCTGCCTGGAGAGGTACCCTAATCCTAGTTGAGAAACGAGAATGCAGGGACACTTCATCAGTGACTGGAACTGCAAAGGAAATGTAGTTTTGTGGAGACAATTTTCTCAGATCCTTGTATTCATTGCCCAGGAGTCTCTCCAGATGATGAATCTCATTTGAAGCACGAGCAAATCAGTAAGAAAAACTGGAAAAGCCAATTTACGTAGCCCCACCACTAAGAAAGAACATGCCCCTTTATTAAACTTCAATGTTACTCTGTGGATGTTTCATAAGGTATTCAATATTTGTATTGTAAATAGAACACATTCTGAGAGTGGCGCGCATGATGGAATTAGAGAGGACAAGACAGGCAGCAAAAGAGTCAGAGGGAAGGTGTTTGGATAAGCTCTAAGGAGAGAGACTGCAAAACGATGGTGATGGTATTAATACAGCAAGAGTAAAACGAGCAGGAGAGAATTTGGCTGAAAACATAAGGCCATAGTTTTGGAATGAACTAGGTTTGTGATATCCACAAAGAACCTGCAGATGATACAATCTATAACTTAAACATGATCTAAAGGAGGATTTTGTCTGTGAAAGTCATGGGTAAATATAGAGAATAGTTAGAGTCCTGGGTGTGATTGAGAGTCTCCAAAAACATCGTTTAAAGTAAAAGAGCAATGGAATGTCAAGATGTCCCAAGAATTGCATCATCAATTCTAACTAGCGTAAGTAAAATAAAATAATAAACCTCTATAAAATTTTGCAAAATACGGCTTTCATGGATCAATAGACCCAAAGCAATAGAGGTGAGTTAGTAAGTTGTCTGTGAAGGACCACGTACATCCCTTTAGTGCCACTAATGTGCAGGCAGCTAAGTAAAATGCAGAAAGATGAAGGAAGGGATAAAGACTGCACATTTTAAACAGAGGTGCGGGATCTATCACCTACGTACAGTGTGCAATATATCTATTATAAAAAAAAATGCCCCTCTGACATTTAAGATTTTATATAGATATATGATTCAGAAAATTAGGATGGCTGAAGAATGAAACAAATCATGTGTGCTTTGTCCTCTGCATAATGAACATAGTGGAGAGAGAGACTTTTAATTTGCAATGTTTCCAAGAGTCGACTCAAAGTTTTGTACCTCTCTACTACCCAGTGTTCGGCCTGCTCATAAGAAAGGCTTTAGAACAAGGGCAAAATTCAGAGCAGAGTCAGAGGAAAAGGTTGAGTAGAAACAGTGAATTTATTGAAGGGGATAATTTGGGAAGAAAACAACCTCTAAAATGCCTTTAGCTAGTCTAAAAGATGTGGTAAAACACGGAGCTCATATAGAGCTGGCCCTTTTATTTGGCTAATGGCCGACCTCTCATCACTGTCTGACTTTCTGGTGCATCTTCTGCTACTGACTGGTTCTCTGCAGTGTATCTCCTCTTTCTAGGTAATATGTACATTCCAACACCCCACCCTTGCCTGCATAATCGAAACCCAAGAGTCTATTCAGTCGATGTGAAGGTTATGCCAACACCCTGTCTTGAAATTCCACCGAACCTTTTCACTATTTCTGGTCCCATCCATTAATCAGGAAATGTGTTTTATCTGCCCCTTCAAGTGGGGACACATATCTACATCTCTCTTGGGTTATGATTTCTGCCACATTCCTGACATTATCACTACTTCTCTTTTGCACACCTCTGTCTAGCTAACAAGGACTCTGATAAAAATAAGCTAGTAAAAAGACAGGCTATTTATCTGTCAGTGACAAAGGAGGGCCAGTCAAAGATAAGTTTTACTAATACCGTGAACACTAGAATGTTGAATTACGGTACTGTGGAGAATATTTGAAGGCACTGGAGACTGCCCAGGAGTCCCGGTGGGCCAGTGGTTTCTCATTGGGCTGCTAAACACAAGGAGAAGAGTTTGAAAGCACCCATCACTCTGCAGGAGAAATATGAGGGATTTCTATTCCCATAAAGAGTCGCAGCCTTAGAAACCCACAGGGTGAGTTTCATCCTGGCTTATAGGTTGTAGTGAAACACTGTCTATTCCTAAAGCGAACAGGACAGGACTACCAACTTCCGTGGTTCATGGGAGAATGCTGACGGCTCAGCCATAGGAACTTATGAAGCCACAGCTGGCCTGTCTCTCTACCTGAGATATTTGCCTCCTCTTCCCTGACTAAAGCTTCAGAAGGCAGCAGACTGACAAGTTACCAGTTACTTTATGATCTCCAACCTCATCTTCCCCTCCTGTCTATGAATAACTTGGCTGATGAGTGAATGTTCCTTTGTAGACCTTTGACTTGTGAAAACAATTCTGTTTGTGTGTAACCCTGTCACCTGAGATGGGTTGCATGTGGGGAAAATATTTAAAACTGCCCCAATACAGGCCTGGACCCTGGAGTTTCTATGCTGCAGGGACCCCCATGTCTTAACGTTTGTTTTTTTCTTCTGTATGTAAGTTCTCATTGCAAATCATGCCCCCACCCTCGAGCTCACACATAATGAAAGATAAGAGCTGGTCATCTCAATATTATAATAGTTTTGCTATGAGTCAGAATTGACTCATAGGTAATTGTGTTTTTCCAGGTAGACTAGAGAAACAAATTCATAGACATGCATATGGATATAAGGGAAAGGTTTATATACAAGAGGAATGGAACATTGAGAAAGCATCCCGACCCACTCCAGTCCAAGGTCCTAAGTCCGATATTAGCCCCTATGTCCAAAACCATCCCTACATTTCCAATCATGAAACTGACACGCGAGTACATGACTGCCAGAGCAATACATGTGAAATGTCAAAAGTCCAAAGAGATCTGTCTTCGAAGAAGTACAGCAGGAAGGGTCCTTTGAAGAGAGGGTGCCAGAACTTCATCTCTCATGCTTTGGAGGTATCATCAGGAAAGCCAGTTCCTGGGAAAGGAGGTCATGCTTGGAAAAGGGCCTGTGACAAAGAGAATGATCTGGGACAAGATAGATGGACACAGTGACTATAGCACTGAACTCCACGATAAGCGCATTTGTGAGGATGGCACATAACCCGGATTGGTTTGCTTCTGTTTTACATGGGGTCATTAGAATTTGAACAGACTTAATGGCATATAAGGACAAAAATACTGAGGTTCCAGCTCGAACACGCAGAGAATCATTCCAAACAAAGCACGTCTAAACACCTTTCTGAAATCAGCAGATGGTTGTAGACAAGTCTTCTCCATAACAGCCTTGTCTTCATTTCATTAACACAAACACCAAACCATAGAGTTCATCTAGACTCCCAGCAACACTCTAGGGCGGGGTGGAACTGCTGCTACACCCTGAGACCAGCACTCCTTATGGGAATAGAAGCCCGACCCTGTACCTCAGCGAGGCTAGTGGTTTCCAACGGCTCGCCTTCAGGTAAGCAGCATGGCACATAGCGACGCCACCACCAACACTCCGTGTTCAATCTCATTCGGGTTCCTTTAAGAAGGTGCGAGCAGAACAATGACTTCTAAGATGTATCGGGACAATTAAATTCAAGGCAGACAAGTCACCTTGGAAAGTTGTGACAACTGCCTTTTGGGAAATCCCAAGTGGTGATATTAAAGGAGACCAGGTGATCATGGGGACTGTGTTAGTCTGGGTAGACTAGAGGAACAAATTTCAGAGATACGCATATAGGTATAAGGAAAGGGTTTATATACAAAAGAAATGTGACCCTAAGAAGGCATCCCAATCCGGTCCAGTGCAAAGTCATAAGTCCAATATTAACCCATATGCCTGCAATCAGTCTATAATGTCTGCTTCTGACTCAGGAAGTCACAGGTCAGTGGGTGCAGAATTCTGGTGCTGGCAGGGGTCTCCCCATGGCTCCTCGCTTCCAGCATGCCACTCCAGATTCAGAGGTCTGTCTTCATCAGGGGAAAGCCGTGTGGTCTCTCCGCTGGCTACTTCAGCCTTCCAGCTGCCGCCATTTTGTGTTGCCTGTGGTTAATCATCTGTCTCACTAACTCCCAACAACTGGGGAAGATAGCTTCTCATCTTCACGAGGGAAGTACCACGAGATTTCCCCGGAGCCTCAGGTGAAAGCCATGCTCACACAGAGGCCTCATCGGCTACTCAATGGCTATCTCCAGATTACTCTTAATCCAGACTCCACCCCTACATTTCAATTATAAAATTAACATAAGCACATGACTGACACAGGTCTTAGGAGGAAAACTTAAGAAAACTGAAAATTGCTTTGGTGTGAAAAAGACATGAAAGGTGTGTCCAGGCATGTTTTGGTCATACCACGGCACGCCTGTGCCTTCTCTGAGGGCAACAGGGTTTTCTAGACAAATGTCCTTGGGATATCTTATCCCATCCATCCTGCAGATCATCCTAGATCTTGCTCTTCTGATTTATTTTTGTTTCTAAAACTCAAAGAACATTTAAAAGGGGGTACAATATGAGTCTCTCAGGGATGCCAAACCTGCCATTTTGACCTGGTGCACATCAAAGGTGCTCAGAATTCTTTGGAGGAGAGTTATAGGGATGGAAACATGGCCTTGTGGTGTAAATAGACTTATTGTGGATATTTTTAAAGGCAGGAGTTTTGTCCTTTGATATTTTTGTTTAATAATCATTTATATGATTTGATAGCAATAATTTTTATTTACCCTTGTAGATGTACCCTTGTAGATTTTATTTACCCTTGTAGATGTCTATTCACATATATGGATGTATCTGTGTATGCATCATTTTTGAAGCTACCATCCGTTCAGTGGGAGAAAGATTCGCAATCTCCTCAACCCCAGGGGACAATTCTTCTCTGTTCACATAGGGTCACTAAGAGGCAGAATCAACAAGAGGTCAGTGGTTTTGAGGTATACTTATTTATTAGTATACGTGCATGGAGAAAGATTTGCAATCTCCTCAACCCCAGGGGACAATTCTTCTCTGTTCACATAGGGTCACTAAGAGGCAGAATCAACAAGAGGTCAGTGGTTTTGAGGTATACTTATTTATTAGTATACGTGCATGGTGAATATACACAAGTAAAGAGATTGCAGTTAACTGCTACTAATTTAAAATAGCCTGTGATTATCTGAAGAAAAAAAAATCTAAAACACTATTACTTAAATGATTTGACAAAAAAAGTTGTAAAGGAGTGATTTTTTATTTCCAAGAGTTTTTTTTTTTTTTTGTATATCAAAGGGAGGTAACAGCTGAAAGTTAATGAAAAATTTCAAGAGTCATATATTTCACAATGGTGAAAACCACAAATTTATCTGATTACTTGATGAATCACAGAACATTTTAAAAATAACTGAGATATCATCACGCAAAGAAAACACTTTTAACATCAGAGCAATTTTAAAATACACTAATACTCAAGTTATTTATACATATTCACCCATACATGTATTTTAAGAACTACTCGATATCTTAAAAGCAATCACACAATCAGTATTTAGCTTAATCCTCATCTGCATTTTAATGACTTCAAAATATAGCCACATTATAGGGGCTCAAGATTGCATTAGTAGCTTCATACAATTGTGGTCTTTTTTCTTAGTAGCAATAAATTGTGGTAAACAGAGCCATTAACAACATTTTTATAGGGTCAAATGGAGCATTGGCACCAGAAGTGTGTGCTAAGTAAAATTTGAAGGCTACTGTGTTACACACAACTATTTATTGAGGCCTTAAAATCAGGTTTTCCAGGGATGTTCTGATGTTTTTCATGATCTTTTTTCCTCCTTTGACAGTTCTAGCTTTAATGTAGCAATTTGAAACTGGGAGGGGGAGGAATTACCCTTGTTTTCACAAAGTCTGAAGCCCTCCTTAAGATTGGAGCTTTTGAAGAAAATCTGGCACTCCAAAATCTGGCATTCAAACTTCAGGATGAATAAAATTAGGAAATATTTATATTTTGTTAATAATTGTAATGAAAGCAATGAACCATTGAAACTTGCATCACACATGGAACAGCTACAACCTATATTTTTTTTTCAAAACTACATTCCTTAGTTTGCTGAGAGTATGCCAATCATTAGCTTTGTCTTTATAGAATGTAATGCAAATGTGTTACACCAAAAATACTTAGTTCTTGTGTGCAAGACTGCAGCCCACAGGGTTGATGGTTCAAATCCATCAGCAGCTCTCCAGGAGCAAGACTGGGCTTCCTACTCCCACCAGGGCAGTGATAACAAAAAAAAAATACTTAGTTCAATTTGGGAAAGTGTTCTTTACTTATAAAGGCATTCACTTCTAGTTTCAAATAATATTTTTCTAATTTTTATCACCTCCATATAGAATTGTGTTCTGTACAGCTTTATGTAAATCTTATATTTTAACTCTCTGAGTCCATAAAAACAACTTTCTCCATGAAATAATGTCTAAAATTATATACTAAACCTCTTACAAGAACAATTGTATTTTTTAGCAATTTCAAAGGGAAATGATATTGAGAAAAATTATTCCATCTAAACACAATTACTTAATATGTTTAACCCTACATCGTTTTCATTTTTCTATTTTTAAACCGTTGTCTTTCAGGCTTGCAAGAGACTTGTAAGAGGGTTTATTATCATTTCCTATTTATCAAAGCCTGCCTGCCAGTCGAAGGCAGTCAGTTCAATAGCCAATCCACAATTCAACCTCAATAGTCAATCCACAGGGGAATGACGCGGCTGCTGCTCCTGCAAAAATTTACAGCCTCAGAGACTAAACAGAGGGTCTCCAGGAGTTCGAATCCAGCCCATACCTCTCAGCTGGTCCTACTTAGGTGTTGCTGGGATGCGGAAAGCTACGTCACCGATGTTTCGGATACCGTCTGACTCAGCCTATGTATACAGGCTTTAGCAGAGCTTCCAGACAGAGAGGAGATTGGATTTTATCTTGCATGGATCCATGATGAATACCCATAGAGGCAGCAGTCAAGAGATGAAATGAAGGATTTCATGGGGTAAATCTGCTGGACAAGACCTCTTTAATGTGTCACTTTAAAGGATGTTGCCTTGAAAACTAAGCTACACCTAGCCCAGACCATAGGAATTCCATAGCTTCATATGCAGATGACAGTTAGACATCAAATAGGGAAGAAAATCTGACTGAAGGAAAAATGATGTATTTGAACTGTGCTGTCAGCCAAGAACATTAAAAGTACCGTGGGCTGCCGAAACAGCAAACCAATCTGTCTTGGAAGAATAAAGCCAGAGGCAATGATGGGGAGATTTTTCTCACATTCTGTGGACATGTACCAAGAGAGACCATTCCTCAGAGAAGGATATCACTCTGAATTAAGTCAAGGGACATCTACAAAGAGGGAATAAATCAACAAGATTGACTTACACCATGGTTGCGAGAATGGGCTAAAACATAAGAACTGTGATGATGGGGTAGAATTGTACAGTACTTTTTCCCTTTTTCTTTTAATCATTTTAGTGGGGGCTTATACAGCTCTTATCACAACTTTCTTTCTTTTTTTTGTACATAGGATCACCATGAGTCAAAACCAAGGGGCTGGCACCAAACAAAAACAGGAGTTAGAAGAGCTCAATGGCAAGGACAGCTCATTATCTGAAATTTTGCTTTGTTCTCCCTAGGACAATAATCTAGTGTCCAGATATTTTACACATTGCTGACAGCAGTAACACACACTGAAGTGTCCAGTGACAGTAATGCTGGTTGTGGTGAGGTGGCAACTTGACTGGGTCATGATCCTCTTGTGTTTGGCTATTATACAATGTTGTAACTTGAAGTTATATCATGGTGAGAGTGATCATTTCTATCATGATGTAGTCATCATCAGATTGATCATCTGAAGTGGTCATCCTCCATTTTCAGAGAACAAAACCAGTACCAAAGAAAATTATACATATATATATATATAATACACAGAAAGTAATATGTGAATGACTCATGTTGATGAAGCACACAGTACTCCATTATTCACAATTAATCCCTCTAGTTAACATTTTTAAGAATTTGACAAAACTCTGAAGTACAAAATGCCTGGCTTCTAACCCAAATATCTTTTGCTATACAGTATTAGATAAATCCCCCACATGTATTCCTTTCACAGTTTTAATCATCTGGAATATAATTGAGAATTCAAATCATCAGTATACTCATATTGTGAACATCTTTAAAAAAATCCTAGACTGTTTGAAGGCATTAACTCAAAAGAAACAAAACTGCCTTGTGTGCATGTATTTTGCACATTCTAGAAGCAGAAGAAATGGATAGCACACCATCTTAAATCTTCATAATTTTAAGATAGGAAGGTAGTGTTCCAACTTAGTAAGTTTTTAAAATGTCCTCCATGTTAATATTATTATTGATTTCTAATAATTGAATTCTAAAAATAAAACCATGCCTAATTTCAATAATTTATCTCCATATAGTAGAAAACAGTTCATTTTAGGATGTAATGTAAATCTTTTTTTACCAAGTTCACAAGACACTTTGTATGTCTGCTATTTCATGAACTCATCTATGAAATCTACTCTCTTGTTTATTTGTCCCTTGTAAATTGGGAAATATTATGACTGGAATGTTTATTTACATATGCGTTAAGTATAATTTTTAAAATGTATTCTCTATTTGATAATTGCACAAAGATTCAATGTTCTGTTATCAAACAGATTCACTACCAAAACCTAACTTATTGATAGGACAGAACAGGGTTCCTGAGACTCTTTATGGGCATAGAAAGCCTAGCCTTTCTCCCAAGAAACCCAGCTATTTAACTGTTTATTTTAAAAATCTTTCCCTTTGGGCTGAGCCCCAGTGGCATAGTGGTTGAGTGCCGGACTGCAGCCCACGGGCTTGGTGGTTCAAATCCAGCAGCAGCTCTCCAGGAGCAAGGCTGGGTAGCTCCCACAACCACCAGAGGGCACTGATCTCCGCCCCCCCCCCCCAAAAAAAACAAAAACAAAATAAAACAAAAATCTTTCTCTTTGTTTTCCCTCTTTCAGTATGATGACAGTAGCAAGAGGGCAGGAGAAATGGAGAGATGAAATACAAAGGCTTTGTCATAATTATTTGTACAAATATACTGTTTAACATAGCATTTTAATTTAAGGTTTTACCTACAAGGAAATATTTTTGGCTTAAAATTTCTCATATGCTTGCTCTCCACACCCCAGTTCAGAATGTCAATTTTAAATGTGTTGCATGTAAGTAATTAAAACCATTCTAGTAAAAATTTGCTTAAGAGTGAACGTACCAGCTGCTGGTCATAATACAGAGCAACTGCACCTGATGTGGCTGTTAAGAATATAAAGGGGAAGAACTCCCTTGGAAAGCAGTTTGTCAGTCTCAGGGTGGTACAAGCGGCCACACACTGAGCAGCTAACTGCAAAGTCAGTGGTTAGAACCCACCAGTCACTCCACGGTGGTGGGGAGGTGGGCATGAGTCTACCTGCCCTCATCACAATTTAGAGCATCTGAAACTCAACGAAGCAGCTGTACTATGTCCTTTGGGCTCTTTAACATTTAATTTTTGTGTTCATTTCAATGATCAGGGTTCTTCGTAGTTTGTTAGTAGTTTGATAATGAGTAAGGTGGCAGGTCTGAAGTATGGCCTACAGGATGATCAGGCGGGGTGCCAAATGGAGGGGTGAACCTAGGCTTACCCGGCTCAAGCACAGGCTAGTCTCACAGCAGACATGAGTCTTCACCCCAGCACACCTGGGTTCCAACACACCAGTCCCCTACGAAACCAGTCAGCAGGACTGAGCAGGTGTGCTCACGCACTGCTCCAGTCTTACAACACGCCCAGACGCCTAGTCAGATCCATCTCATCGGAGTGAGGAACACGAGATCATTCAGCGCCCACCGCCTGAGGGTGGGGGCCAGCCAGTTGGCCAGTGGACCAAAATACCTACCAGTAACCTCTCTGGCTTGGTTTTTGTAGATCCATGCTCCTTCAAGGCTGAGATCTGCTGTTTAAGTGAGCGCTGTTTCTAGAACATTTAAAAAAAAAAAGGTATCTTCTTTCATTGGAGAAAATGTTTTGCACAGCAAGAAAGAAATCCTTCCAGGAGGGGTTATGCTTGAGACATCCTGGGTGGAAAGGAGACTCAATAAAGTCATTAGAAAAAAAAGTAAATGAAAGTGAAGCCAGCTACAAATAGAGAATACTGTTAGAATCTGGTAGCATGGGGGTTTCACGCTGGGCTGCTAACCACAAAGTCAACAGTTCATGACCACCCGTCAGGAAAGAAAGATGGGGCTTTCTATTCTTGTCAAGAATTACAATCTTGGAACCCTCCCCCACCCCAACCTGGGGCAGGTCTATCCTGTCCTGTCACAGGCCTCTGTGAGTTGACATTAACTAGATGACAGTGAGTCTCAGTGAATTTTACACCTAAAAAACAATCCCATGGCTAGCCATGGAGACTACTTCAATTCACAGCAATTCTGTGGAAGAGCGGAGAACTGCTGGCACGGGATCCCAAAGCTATAAATCTTTCCAGCGCACTGCCTCCTAGTTGACCCTTGGAATAGACACAATTCAAACAGAACAGCAGAGCTTGGTCCAGCAGCTTAATGCTCCCCACCCACCCCCACCCCGCCCTACACTCGCAGTGCTTCTACGAGTATAACCAAACTAATAACAACAGCAAAAGCAACAACCTTGGTGCCACGGAGTCAATTCTGACTCATCGTGGCCCTACAAAGTGTGAAAATAATGTGAGGGAAGTTGCTCAGGATGCAAAAACCTATAATACCAGTAATATGTGAATGATAATAGTCATCCACACAACACTATGGATGGACACCAAATTAACCAAGCTGGCAGAGAAAAGCCAACCTCCAAAAAGGTACTTACTATATGGTTTGGTTTGACATTTCAGAAAAAAAAGCAAAATTTATAAATACAAAAAGCAAAATAGTGTCTATCATGGACTAGAAGTAGCATATGGTTGGCTATAAAGAGAAAGGAGGAATTTGGGGAGTGTGATGCAGGACTTAACTTGGTCAAGCCATGCTATCTAGATTATGGACGGAGCCCTGGTGGTGTAGTGGCTAATGCACTAGACTGCTGTTTGAAACCACTAGCCACTCTGAGGGAGAAATGGGGGATTTCTACTTCCCTTGAAACCACAAAAACTAGAGAGGTCTGCAGGGCCAGCCCCAATCCGGACTACATGGAAAACCCCCAACTCCCATGCTCCACCCCCAGAGGACAGCACTGAAGCTCCAGTTCAGGGAGAGCAACACATCTGACCAGAGTACACAGGAATAATTAAGAGGGCAAGAGAGTGGAATAAATTCTGGCCCACCAAGCCCCAAGGATGACATTTCTGTTCAGAGTAACCAATGCACAGAGAGGACCATAGGACTGGCCCCATGACATCCCTCACTGATCCATAGCACTACAGGGATAACACTGGAGATACAGTGTGGGAATTGTGCTGAATCTGACCCCACCACAAGGGGGTAAAACACTAAGGGTATGCAACATAGCATTAAGGGAAGCTAAACAATTAAGTCCCTGGGGAATACCAAAAATAGATTTCGGGGCCAGCATGTGGCACCCCATCAGATTTCTCCAGAAAATATTCACAAAGGTAAGTGATTGAGTGCGGGACTGCAGCCCATGGGCTTGGCGGTTCAAATCTAGCAGTGGCTCTCAGGAGCAGCGCTAGGTAGCTCCCACGACCACCAGAGGTCAGTGATGCCTCCCAAAAAACAACAACAACAACAACAAAATACTCATAAAGGTCATCAAACAGACCTGGAACTATTTATAGACTCCCCCCCCAAAAAAAAAAAAAAACTTTTAATGTTTTGTTTTTGTTTTGTTTTGCTTTATCTTATTTTTGTGCTTATTATTGTCTTTGCGTGCCTATGTAGATAAGTGGGACAAACAAACCCGAGGATAAAATAAGCTGGTCAGTGGTTCTGAGGGGAAGCAGGAGAGGCATGCGAAATGAAGAGAGTTGCGAACAAACTCAAGTCCAGGGGAACAACAAGTGATCTAAAATCAATCTCAAGGATAGTGGGGCTTTATCAAGGGCAATATAGCTAGGAGGAATTACTGAAACCTGAAGGAAGGTCAAACATGATAGTGGTCAAGAGGAAAATAAAAGAGAATAGGAGAAAGAACTCGGAGTCAAAGGATGTTTATAGAGGCCTAGATACAGGCATGTACATATGTCAATATATTTATATATAAAAAAGGAAAATAGATCAATGCATACATATTTATATTTTAAATATTAAGGCAATAGATGGACATCAAGTATTCCCTCAATGCAAGAACACTTTGTTTTAATAGCCCAGCATTCTGTGATACCTTCCTGACATGATCACTAAACATAAACAGTTGCACAAGCAAATGTGGTGAATAAAGCTGAGAGTGCCCACCTATCAAAAGATATAACATCTGGGGTTTTAAAGACTTGATGATAAACAAGTGGCTATGTATCTGAGCAGCAACCAAGCACACATGGAAGAGGCACACCAGTCTCTGTGATCATGAGCTTTTAGTGAGATCAGTTATCAAATATCAAAGACTCAGAACAAAAAATCATATGAATGTGAATGAAGGGAAGGTAGATTGGAAACTCAAAATCCATCTGTAAACAATTGAACATCCCCTTACAAAGGATCACAAGGAAGAGATGAGCCAGTCAGGATGCAGTACAGCTGGTGAAATATACAACTTCCCTCTAGTTTCTTAAAGAATCCTTCCCCTGACTATCATGACCCCAATTATACCTTACAAATTCAGCTAGACCTGAGTATGTGCACTGGTACAGATAAGAACTCGTAACACAGGAAATCCAGGGCAAATAAACCTCTCAGAACCAATAATGAGAGTAGCAATAACAAGAGAGTAAGGGGAAGGTGGAGGCGGGGAGAAATCAGGAACACAATGATCGACATATTAATGGCACCCCACCCTGAGATAGATGACATATAAGTGGGTAAAGGGAGACAGTGGTTGGTATAAGACATGAAAAATAATAATTCATAAATTATCAAGGGTTCATGATGGTGGGGGAGGAGGAAATTAACTGATACCAATGGCTCAAATAGAAAGAATAGCTTTTAAAAATGATGATACTTGACGGTTGGATGGTTGGATGGATGGATGGAAGAATGGATGGTGACGAGAACTGTAAGAGGTCCCAATAAAAATGATTTTTTAAAATAAGAAGAAAAATGTTATCTGAGTTGCTTTAACCAATTTTTTATTCAATTTATGTACTATAAATTTTGTTTATGTGTGTGGGGGGTGGAGCTCATAAAATTCTAAAATCTAAAGCAGCCCCTTGAAATGAGATGAAATATTATTTTTGCTATATCTAGATGTAATATATATGCCATAACATGCACATGTCACCTCACAGGTAGTATTTCAGTCAACTCTATAGTAGAGTCCACTCTATATTCAGAAAAGAATATTAAATATCATTTAGAAGAGTGAATCTGATTTTTTTCAAATACTTTCTGTAATGTGGCTTCAGTTTTCCATTGTGAGCAATAAACCTGGGTTTCTGTACCAACGGCTTATGCCAACTTTCGGTAATCAGACTGCATCTAGTAGGGCACTTCCAGTCCCCACACTATCACTTTCTGGAGGAGGTTGTAAGAATACTAAGACTGTTGTTTTCAATGTCTTTTAATAGAATGTGGGGCCATGCCATACTAAAAAATAGAATAGGGGATAAGCATACTTCTAAAGTGTGTTTTTATTGATTTTGTTTTAATTTTTGGAATAGAAAATGGTGCCAATGGGTCAGAGGTGGCGGGGAATGGTAGTCTCTGTAACCCACAAGGCCATTCTACCCTACCCTATGGTTTCACCATGAATCCGAATTGGCACAAGGGCAGTGAGTTTGTTTTTTTAATCTCGATTAGGGTGGTGATTCTTTGATTGTTTTTGTCAAAACTAACAAAAATGTGCACTAAACAGGCGGTGAGATTTTATATGACCTTCTGATGAGCAGCAAAGCACTTTAACCATTGTGCCACCAGGCTTCTTAAAAGTAATATATTAAAATGGGCATGCTAACTGAACAGAGTTCTAGAATTGCCATGAAATTTACCCTTTGATCATAGTATGATCGCAAAGAGAGCATTTGGGGCAGCAGATGTGTTTGATGTCAGAGGTCATTTGGTTTCTCTCCTACTGCTTCCAGGGGAGATTGAGTAAACAGAAGTCCTTGACAATGTCAATCTATGTACACCGATCCTTAGGTGGCTGACTGCTCATGCTGTGAGGATTGTTGCTTTCTTTGTGTTGAAGTAGACTCTGTATTAAAGGCCATGGTCTTTGACCTTCATTAGTAAGTGAAGTCCTCTTCACTTTCAGCAAGGAAGATGGTAGGTAACTAATGAATAATTGTCTGGTGCCACCACCTCTATTTGCTCAACAACAATAACTACATGCATTGCAACTAGAAAAGGAAATGAGGAAAACTAGTATGTCATAGGGTGAAACGAGCACTCGCTCACAGAATTTTAATTTTCTTGGCAAGAAACACACAAAAACATCTTTAAGATTGCTGCCCCGAAGCTGATTCCTTATACATGAGAACATATAGCAAACTGCAATGCATTTTTTTCATTCGAAGGACATGTCCAGGGTTCTGACCTGCGGGAAGAGAATCTGCAGTTTGTTAAATGGCGTGTTATTAAAGAAATGAATCGGGAATTAATTAATTTAAATTTTGTCCTGCCTTTAATTAAATGCTGGGAACAATGGTGCGGATGGCACAGAAGCACACAGTGTCTCCTTGTCCATATCACCGTGACTGAACCTGGCCTCACGCCACCTCACAACACCACAGACTACATTTGTGCTGAAGTTGCTTCCATGGGATATAGTTCTTGGAGACAAGCTTCAAACGCCCCTTGGGTTCATTATTAGAGACTTAGTATGTTCACACTGCACTCTGCCGTTCACACTGAGTGCTTTCCAGCACATCCTATCACTCCCCACTGGAATATTCACCATGCGCTCCTTACAATTTTCATCTCACCATCAAGTAAGACATTTTGCAGCTGAAATATCAAGGCAGATCATACACCCAAGGCAGCATCTTGAGTGTCTACATTGTCTTTCCCCCCTCGATGTTATTTAAAACCTCACAGTGAAAAACATTGCTTCAAACCACACTGTGGTCAAAGAAAGGCAAATATTTCCTTTCCATTCTAAATGTACGTCAAATTCTCCACGCCTGAAAATTATCTGTGATTTTTTTTTATTGACTGTCATCTAAATGCCACTTTTTATCATGAGTTTTTAATCTACACATTAATATGATGAAAAGCTCACTCAGTAAATGCTGAGCTGCTCACTGATGGTGTCCCCTGACTGTGGTCACCTGCCTGGAAAGCATAGGGCGCAGCAGGGTGCATTTCCTATCCCACTTTGGGATGCATCCGACCAGCCCATAGGGAGAAATGTCCAGTCTCTCACCAATGAAATTGCCTCTGGTCATGTCCATTTAGAGATCTAACTTGAAATTTAAAGGCAACATCTGCACACTGATCCACTTCCAAATATGTGTCGACTTCCCAGCACCTCACATCATGGATTAAAAAAAAAAAATAATCCAACCATTTGGATTTGACTGTGAACTTTTACTTTTTTCTGCTTACCCCACCCCCACACACACAGTCTAATCGATCAATAGGCGTGTTAAAGTTGGCCATTGAATAAATAAATAAATGGCTGATGCCCTTGAAATATGATGCTGGAGAAGCATATGTAAAGTACCATGCACTGCCAGAAGAACAAACAAATCTGCCATGGAAGAAATACAGCCTGAATGCTCCTCAGAAACAAGGATGGTAAGACTCAGTCTCACATACTTTGGTTATGCTATCAAGAGAGACCAGTCCCTGGGGATAAAAACATCATGTTTGGTAAAGTAAAGGGAAAGCAAGAAAAGGCAAGACTTTGATAAAGGTGAAGTCGCTTCAACAATGGGCTCAATAATTGTGAGGATGATGCACGAGCGGGCCGTGTTGCACACTGTGATACAGAGAGTCACTATGGACAGGAATGAGTTCAACCATCCCTAAGGGCAACAACAATTCAATAAGAACTTTCAATCTTACGTTCAAATTGTAGCCTGAGTTGGACCATAAAACCACGACAATTAAAGAAAGCCATCATGACCTCTTCTCTAGAGGGCTATACGATGGAAGCATGATACCATTTCATTCTTAGTCAACTTCCCATGACCCATTTACAATGACAACTCCACAGTTCCACATTGACAGTAGAGGTCAGATTATGGAATGCTCTATTTAACAGCTTCACTGAACTTTTTTTTCCTAGGAGACTACCGGACTGGGGAAATGAAAGGGATACTCACACAGAGGAAACATTCTGACATTATCTTTTAAAGGTGAACATGTTCCCTAAGGGAACTTCCATGCACGTGTGCCAGCAGACACATAACACAGAAATGTATTGCAGCATTGTTTTTAACAACAAGAAACTGGAAATCTCCCAAACGACCACCAGAGAGTAATGTATAAGTAAAATTATAGCATAACTACACAATGTCAAGTAATTATATAGTACTGATAAAGAATGAACCAAAACTACATAAAAATGTGTATGAATTTTAAAAAAATACCTCACTGAACAACAACAACAAAAACTTACTGAAGACCGCATAACGCAAAGTGCCATGTTAGAATCAGATTGGAAAACGGGTGGGTGGGGAAGGAAAGAAAGCACCATTTTCTCTGTGATTACTGATAATTATAGACAGTAAAAGATAAGCAAACAGTTCAAAATTGTGATTTCCGTTGTGTGGAAGGCATGGAAATGGAATCGAGGGAGAAAGTGCATTATCTTCAACAAGTTGCTGTTTAAGTAGGAATAGCTTTATGATTATTCACAATTTCCAAATCATCAATACACATGCTATTAGGCTAGAATTATCCCATCTTTGGCTAGCCTTCCACTCCGTCGTGCTAGCTGCCATGCCAATATAGTTTCCTGATGAATTTTCTGTCAGGATGATTTGCATCCTCTCAATCACGTTCTCACTTATTTCGAGTGGAGTCACATGTGACAATGGTGTGCTATAAGGTAACATTATTCCAATATGTTACCAATACACTGAAGAGAGATGGTGGCTATTGAGTAGATGATTTCCCCCATTTCCTCATCATAAGTAACACGTGTAATCAGACACAACTATTTGTCCTGAGATTCTTAGCACTACTGAGACTCATCCGTGAACCCACGCATTCTCTCCCACCCCTCTCTCCTGTGCCGTTCCATTAACTTTGGATCTAACAAGCGCGAGTTCCACATGAAATACGCTCAGTAACTGTACCAGGAGCACTCATTCTTGTGAAAACAAATAAAAAGGCAGAAGCAAACTCAATTAAATTTCTCATTCCGCTTTTGTGCAGTTCTCTCATTCTGCCTTCCGAGTGTCCCTCCTTTGACCCACGCAGGTCCATTTTAGCTCAGGTGATGCAACACTGCATTTATTTTTATGACGGTCCTATCAAATTTAACAATCAGGCAGTTAACAAGAGGTTATATATTTTCCTGGAATTCTTTCAGGAAATTGAAATGTAATAACTTTGAATACTGACCTTATTTTCAAGGTCAGATATACAGTTCATGAAAGTGGCAAATGTATGGTTCTGTAATAGAATGTCTGGTGTTATTCAGAAACTATGCTCTGTGGGAGTTCAGAAGGAAGTCTTGGAGTATGTTGTATTTACTGGGCGCCCACGTTTGGTGCTACATCAGATAAGAAGCAGCGTGCTATTTGAGACATAGGCACAGGAGAGTGGATTACAATTGCGATTTGGGCAACAGTAGTGATGTTCTTTACTTTGTGTCCATGTCTAGTCCTTAATTTTATTTAGCATTGATTTTAATGTCTTTTGTGCTCAAAACAGCTTTCTAAAGAATTAAAACTGGTCTACCCTCATTACCAAGGTGCCTGCAGGAGTCGTACATTTTGATTTAATAAGTAGGTTGCTTTGTTAAAGATAATTACCACTGACAAATGAACACTTTTGAAGCCAATAAAGAAAGAGGGGTTTCATGTAATTAAAATGTTCTGAAAATAAAGAATACCTGGTTTTTAATGGACAGGATCAGTTTTCTTTTCATAGTCTCAATATTAAGAGACTACCAAATGAATTATAGATTATTATGCATAAGCTTACTTACTTTGAACATCTTCCTTTGTTCATGTGTTTTCAACATAATCATTTTGATGGCAATAGTAAATGTAGGGTCATGGTTTTCTTATTTTATAATTGATATGAAGGACTTACACATAAGATCCTGATTTTATTATCAAAGCACTAAGATACCACATTATTAAGCAAACTACCACCATCACAGCAATCCATGTATTGCTTGAATATGAATAGTTGGATATGAATATGAATTGCTGCCTTGTAAGCAGCAATCGGGATGCTGCTTTGATAGGAATAGTAAAAGCCAATGATAAATGCTGTGTATGAGATCTCCCGATAATCATTCAATTATGTCACCATTGCCTCGCAGGAGAAAGAGGACGTTCTCTATGCTCATAGAGTCACAGTCTCCAAGACCCACTGGGGCAGCTCTAGGTCCTACAGTGTCGCTGTGAGTCAGTGTTGACACAATGGCAGTGAGTGAGTGAAATTAGACAAGGATGAAAACATCAAAATTGGACTTAAAACCACAAATACAAAAGTTTCAAACTTATTTCTGTTAAAACTAGCCTGCTCACCTAAATCAAATTAATCCAATGTAAGCCTTCCTCGGTAATACTTCTGAAATCTTATCCAGAAAATAATTTTATCAGTTCACAAAATAAATAATTAAAAATACGATTCTGTGTACTCATCTGTATTTCTGATGCTAATAAAACAAAGTTGTGGTTGCTGCTGCTAAGTGCTATCAAAGTGACTCCAATCATAGCAACCCTTTTTAGAATGGAATGAAACTTTATCCTGTCTTGTAATATTTTACAATTATTGCTTGAGCCCATTATTGCGAACCTTCCATCTTGGTGACATTCCTGCTCTTCTTTGAGGACAATGCTTTACCAAGCATGACTTCCTTCTCCAGGGATCAGTCACTTTGTAATTACATGTCTAAAGTATATGAAATCATATCTTGCCATCCTCCCTTTCTAAGGGAGGCATTTTGTCTGGGCTTCTTCCAAAACAGATGTTTGTTCTGTCAGTTGGAGGCACTTTCAACAGTATTTGCCAGCACCATAAGTCAAAGCTATCAAGTCTCCCCTCATATGTCATATTCATTGTCCAGCTTTCAGATGCTTCAGAGGCCATGGATGACACCATGGCTTAGGTAAGGGGTAATCCAGCCCTCAATGTGACACCTATGGTCTTTTAACACTTTAAAGAGCTCTTACATGATAGAGTTGCCCTTCCATGAGCATTGATTGCAGATTTAAAATTTATATCTATATCTATATCTATATATATATATATATATATATATATATATATATGAACCTCCCTGCCATCAAGTTGATTCTGATTCATGGAGACCCTACAGGGCAGGATGAAAATGCCCTTGTGGGTCTCTGAGACTGTAATTCTTTTTTTAAATAATTTTATTGGGGCCTCTTACAGCTATTATAACGTTCCATACATCATCTTTATGAAGCACATTTGCACATATGTGGCCACATTCATTTCCAAACACATTCCACTTCTGCCTTTGGTATAAGCTGCTCTTCTCCCCCCAGCCCCTTATTAATGAACCATTTTATTGGGTAGAGACTGTAATTCTTTTTGGGGGCAGAAAGGCCCATATTTCTCGCATGCAGGGGCTCATTGTTTGAAATTGTTGAACTTGAGGTTAGCAGCCAAGTGAAAGCCACATACCGCCAGGGTTCTTCCCACGGGGACCCAAATGATGTGAAGTCCTCAATACTGCCACTCCTTTCTCCTTTGACCATACTGTCATCTTTCGGTCGAGATCGGAGCATTGGTTGTTGTGCGTGTACGTGCTCCATTGAGTCGTAATCCATAATAACACTGTAGGCTTTGATCTCCATCTGTAAAAGCTGCAAGTCCTCTTGACTTTCAGCAAGCAAGGTGGCGTCATAAGCTTTCCTGTATTCCTGATGCGGCATTTTTGTTGACATAGTCCAGCCTCGGATTATCTCCTCAGCATACAGATTGAATAAGTAGGATGGGATAATAAAGTTCTGACCCACATTTTTCCTGGTCTCAAATCCTGCAGCATTTCCTGTTTGGTTCACATGACAATCTCTTAGTCTATGCATAAGTTCCATATAAGCACAACGATAGTTTCTGGAATTCTCATTCTTAATGTGATCCATAATTTGTTGTGATCCACACAGATGGATGACATTTTCCTTTTTTAAAGTTTTGTGTGTGTGTGCTTTAGGTCAACTTTTTATTGTGCCTCTTAAAAGGTTTTCTGATACAGAGAAAATCGTCTGTTTTAGATTGAACAATTTATATGCTTTTTCCCAACTCATCCATTTCAATCCCCTGAGTGTAACATGGCATATCCCACTTGCTCACACTGTTTCCTGTCTTCATGCTGCCTTCTTTCCTAAGCTTCTGTCACTGGGTCAAAGCTTCCTTAACTGATTGATTGGTCTACTACAGGAGTCAATTCAATTTTCAGAACTCAAACATGACTAAGGGCCGTAGTCTTTGAGGGTCTGCGAGTCTCTATCCAACCAATAAGACTGGCTCTTCTAGGATTTTTAATTCTGTCCTCCATTTTGCTCCCACCCTGCTCAACTTCTTATGTGATCCTATCAGAACAGTTAGTGATGGAGGCCAAGGAGTCTCTTGTTCTTCTGATCTTACGAGTTTGATGTGTGTGGGGAATGTCTGCTTGCTTTTTCGTCTATCTTTAAATTTCCATCCCCCTTCCTTCTTCTGGATGTGAAGAAACCAACACTTCCACATTAGGTAATATCTCATGAACTTTAAGTCATTTCTCACCAAAGTGGGAGGTCAAACAATGTCTCTGGAAACTAAGTTATGCTAATGTACCTCATCTGTTGCTTATGTTGATCCTCCCCTTGTCATTCAATGTTTTGTCCATAGAATTCTTCAATATAATAAAATGTTGAACCCACCATCATCAAGTTGATTCCGACTCACAGGACAAATTAGGATTATGGACCCTTTGAGTTTCTGAGGTGGCAAATCTTTATGGAAACAGAAAGGCTTATCTTGATCACACATAAAGACTGGTGGGATTCAAACTGTGGACTTTGCAGTTAGAAACCCAACCGGCAATCCAGTTGGCCAGTAGTGTGTCTTATAATATAATAATAGCATTGCGTGTGTAATCATTATTCCGATTTTTATCCAAGACCAGCTAAAATATTAAAGCTGTAGAATTAATATTAACAGAAGAAATAAAACACATTTTTCTAGAATACTAGCTTCTTAATTCTTTTTTTTAATTCCCTTCACATTAGCCAAGGGACCAAACAGTTAACTATACGTTTCAAGATTTTCCTCTAAAGGTAGCACTGAGATAACAAAAGACGGTCAGGAACTATCATACTCCACTTAAAACAATTCTTATAGGAGTGCTGGACATGCCCAAGTTCAGGAAAACAGGCCAGGTATATATATATATACACATAATAATTTCACAACAGCTTAAATGTAGTCTTCCACAAAATTCTGGGCACTTATTTTCTGAGAAGAAACAAAAGATGCCAAGGGAAAGGAGAGAGTGTGGGATGAAGCTGTGGAGAGCTTATCCCCCCATCCTTTCTCATTCATTCTCGTGGTTTTCTTTTTTTTTTTCCCATGCAAGCAATTCAGAATTTCTACTTAGTCCAAAAATTAGTTAAAAGTTTAAATAATACCATAAACTACTTTCCCTAAATTTGGAGATTCCCAATATGCCATATCATCTCTCCAATTTTGTGAGACTTTTATAAGAACAGACACTTGGGATAGCAAGTTTATTTTCTGGGGTAAAAACACTAAGGTACAATTAGATTTCCAAGTTAAGATTTTATTAGGAACAAAAGAGCCAGACTACTGAATAAATAACCATATCCTGAAAACTCTTGTTGGAAAAAGTCATGACAATGACTAAAAACAAAATCTCTGGAACCCTTTGTCTTTTGCCCATGAATTAATCATAGTCCATCACAGTGGATTTTTTTTGAGGTGGGATGCAGAGGAGAAACGATGTATTAAATTTGGCACAGAATGATTTTCTTTGACTCAAGACACATTAAAAATCAAGTTGAATACATCAGCACAGCATTTTGCATTGTGCTGACTCTATCTCCCTTAGGATAATGGCCACTTGGGTAGCTTAAATCCAAAAGCTGGGATGGGGTCCAAGATGGGAGGATACAGAAAGCAAGATGTAGGAAACATGTAGGTTAATATCATGCCAAAATCCTATAGAACTGTATCATGGGGTCTTAGCACCCCAGCACCAGCGCTCCTGAAGCTGACAGAAATCCCGGGATTTCTAATTGCTACATAATTGTAGAGGACTAATACCACCCTCCTTTGCTTCAACAAATGGATTTTTTTCCCCCAGCAAACTCTCTCTCAAGGTTCAGTTGAAGCAGCTGTGCGGCTCCCCTCCGAACAAAGACAGACCTTTGAAGCGTAGACAAAATTCTGTACTTTCTAAGCTCCTTTGAAACAGAAAAGAAGCACTTTCTTCCCAATATGAATACCATAATGTTTTCACAAGGTCATTTTCAATAGAACCAAAAATCAAGTTACAGAAGAATTTTTTCCACTCCTCTCTTATGATGATCAGACCATAAAAATACAACAGATCCGAGAACAATAGCAGTCTCCCATGTTGAAGCCAACACGTGAGGCCCTCGGAGTGTCAATTTATCATCTTTAGTTACACAACCCAGGCACTAGTAGAGAAAAGACCATTAGTAGAATAATCATTCTTGGACTTCATTTTTAAAATTAAATCTGCTGATTCAGTTAACACAGGAAGGGTTTTTCTGTTTTGTTTTGTTGTCGTTGCTTTAATTTATTGTCCCTCGCTGCTGTAAATTTGGTTCTGACTCTTAGTGACCCCATGTATGTAGAGTAGAATTTCTGCATAGGAGTTTTGGTTTCACCATGAACTTTTGAGCTCAAAGTCATGTTTAACCATTGGTTCTACCCAGAGACAACTTTCTGTCCTTACTTGTTAAACTGTATCTTGTTGTGTTCCACTGTGTGAACAGCTTCTGCTAAGGACCATGTCCCCATGCTACAGAAAATTTCCACAACCTCAAATAGCTTTTGGCACATCCCATGGCTATTTATCAGCTTACAGGCCCCTTTCCAAAACTGCCATCAGAACCAGAAACTGAGACCTGTTGAGGTACCAGCCAGATTGACAGTCATACTTCAAAGAGACTTGTGACACTACCAGGTAAGCATGGGGCTGCTAACTGTCAGTATACACATCAGTTCAAATATGCTATTTGTTCCATGGGAGAAAGATGGGGCTCTCTTTATGCTCCCACAAAGATGTATAGCTCTGGAAGCCCTACATGAGGTGACTGTGAGTAGAAATCAACTCAATGACAATGAATGGAAGCAGTCATAAAGCACTTTAAATATCTCACGCATATGCATTACCTGACCTCTAGGTGAAGCAGTCTTGGGGGTTATGTTATGAGTTAGGCTGATAAATGCAAGTTCAGCAGCTCCAAAGCACCAGCCACTCTGCAGAAGAACAGACAACGCTTTCCATTCTAACAGAGTTATAGTCTCAGAAACCAAACCTCGGGGGCAGTTCTACTCAGTTCCACAGGGTCCCAGTGAGTCAGAATCAATTCAGTGGCAGTGAGTTTGGTTGTGAAATTATGTTTACAATTGTATGTCATCATTATTGTATCTAGTTAAGGCGAGGGAATATATGACTGATGTAATTTTCCCATTCTCTTTGTTCGCAGACTCTATTCAACCAGCTCTCCCAAACTCATGTTTCCCAAACTCATACAGCCCCGACCATTCCTTTCCAAATAAATAAAGCAGCTTGTCTGTTCTCCCACCCTGGCCTCTTGTTGACTGCAACCAGTTGGGGCAATCAGTCATTTCCAGGGTTACCAATACTAAAGAAAGAAAGAAAAAGAGAGAACAGAACAAACAAACAAAACCCCACAAAACTCTTATTCTATCTAATCTTCCTCATCTCTAATTTCCTTAAACATACTCATACATAATTTATTTCTTACCATTAAAATTAATTCTCATGTCATGAATTTAGTTAACACTAAATTTAAATGCAAAACTGCAAAAAGCAAACTCACTGCCAATAAGTCAAATTGTGACTCATAGTGACCTGATCGGTTGGTACAGAACTGCCCCTGTGGGTTTCCGTGACTCCAACTCTTTATGGGAGCAGAGAGCCCACTTCTCCCCCGTATGCTTCTCAGGGTTATAAAAATGGTTGATATATATATATATATATATATATATATATATATGGCCTTGAAGCTAAAAAGAACCCTCACTCCTATTTGGAAAACAATAGCTTATCCCATAGATAATAAGATCTCTATATTCTAGAGCAAGAATGGTCAAATGATAGACTATGTAAGATTTCAAACAAGAGATACAGAACACCCTGCTAAAGAATCACTTAACTTTAATAGTTGGTGATGAACTGAGGCTATGTTTACAATAATATATCCTTTTGGGGGGCCATAACTCTCAAGCTTAGAGTTTCCAACCTTCCTATGAATCCAAGCTTCCGAGCTTCCAATGAAAACTTTAAAAAAAAACTTTACAAAGAATGAAAGGACTAACAAAATAACCCTTTTATGGGTGCCAAAATATTGAGTCAAACATGTCAATAGAAAGTGACCAGATTGTAAGTGAGACACCCTTGAGGACGGTTCTTGTTTAAAAATTTGGTCTATATGGAGCAACAAAATTTTCACATAATGCAAAAATAATATTATAACATATTTATTTTAATTTTAAAATGCTGCGAGACATTGTTAAATTGTGAAAAAGTGGGATGTCTGGTCACTTTATGATACATGTGGTCTTTATCGTCACATATATCCATTAGGTTTTAAGCACATTCCATTCCAGTCTGCCTTGATTCACAGTGATCCCATGTGCAATGGAATTAAACATTTCTCAGTCCTCAGCTATCCTTTTAATATTTGTTATTCTTGAGCCCCTCATTGCTGCTATAGTGTCAATCCACTCCTCTTTACTGACTCTACCAAAAATAGTACCCTTTTTCAGTGACTGGTCTCTCCTGCAAAATATGTGAGACAAAGGCCCGACATCGCTTCTTCTATGAGGCATTCAGGCTATAGTCTTTTGTGCAACAGATTTAGTTACGCTTCTGACAATCTAAGAGACTTTCAAGATGTTTTGTCAACACCATAATTCAAATTCATCAAATTCTTCTTTAGTCATCCTTATGCATCATCATTATCTTCCTGTTTCAACTATTACACACATATGAAGCAATGAAATATACCACAGCTTGATCCTGGAAGTGGCGTCTTTTCTCGTCAATGTTTAAAAAGGTCTTTTTGAGCACATTTGCCCAATGTCTACTTGTATGCAATTATTTCTATGAGCAGGACATCTTTGCAGAAGAAGCACTTATTTATGTACCGGAAAAGTAAGGAGTTGAAATATATGATGGATGCCTTCTCCAATTCTGTGTTGAGTAGAGGCTTGATGGATTTAATGCTTCGGTGGAAGCATTAGAAGCCCAGCAACAGCGACTGTGGAGAGAAAGATATTCACTAAAAGAGAGCAGATTTTTCTTAGTGAATATTAAAAAAGTTTCTATAAAATTAACCTTAATCAAAGAATGTGTGGAATCCCCAGAAATACACTTAAATGTAGTAGGGAGACTTCTGTGCTGACCAATAACTTAGAACTGAACTTTGCTGGTGGAGGGGTCAAAAAAACAGTATTAGTGTTCATGTAACTTCATTTCTTCCTGCAGGCTAGTGGTAGCTGGGGAAGTTCAAATTACTTTAGGGAGATTCAAGTAAATTTTCATTTATTTCATCATTTTACCCAGGGACTTAATTAGATGAGTAAAAAATGCAGTTGCCTAAAATGATATCTGAATACCACAGGGAGCACAAGTGGTCTCATTCCACTAACTCTGGGGACAGACAAGAGAATGCATTCCAGAAATAAATATGTATGGCGAGATCAGCCAAAAAACTAAGAAAGTACCTTGGAAATTAATTTTCACCAGTCTTTGCTACAGAGTGTTCAAGAAATAACCATCCATAATTCCTTTACTTGGTAGATCTAGGCTGCAGTGAATAAGGAATCTTTCTTTATCTCCCCTCACATCATGATTTTAAGTATAATACTTCTGTTTGGTAGGGCTAATGAGTGGACTCCAACACAGACAGTTGAATCATCTCGAGTCTATTTTATTTTGCTATTTACTGTTTAATCAAGAGAAAGTGCCAGTAACAAGAAGGCACAAAGTTCAAATATTTATGAAATCTAAAATATCATATACCAAGTATCAAAGGAAGAATTAAGGCAAATGTTGCTTCTTTTTATTCCTGACAAGACAGAACTCACTTGCCATCCTCAAATTTGATCCATACTCAACTTTGAACCACAGCCTTGCCCAACATCACCTGAAAAACTTTGCCCATCACTGTGAGAGTTATGCCCAGAAATATGTTCAACACAGGCAAGCCAAAGCTCTGTGCATTTTGACACTAGAACACTCCTTTTTCCGGAGTCATGGGAGTGTAGCGGTGAGGCAGTGGTTATTCTTGTGACAATGTCAGCAGTTTGATACCACCAGGTACTTCATAGGACAAAGACTAGGCTTTCCATTCTCATAGTCACAGTCTCTGAAATCATAAGGGCAGTCCTAGTGTGACCTATAAAGTGGCTGCAATTCGGAATTGACTCAATGACAGTAAGTTTGGTTTGGTGAGTTTGTCAGGGTGACCATTGGACTCAATCCTTAAAGTAGAGCAGGTAATTAATTATGTCATCCCAAATATGCTCCTCCCCACCTTTTCACCATCTACGTATAGTCTGAAGGGATTTCCCCCCTCACTCCTACCAAAGGTCCACAGGGAAAAAGAAGGCAGAGAGCAGCCTGAAAATCCATTCACAAGAGAACCATTGAGTTTTGTCAGCTAAGAGGTCTTGACTTTGCAGTGCTAACAGGAAGGATGTTGCTCAAAGTGAAAAAAAAAATACATGAACGTTTAAGATATACACTACCTTCTCTCATTCCCTGCAGTCACACTAAAGGTGACCTAAGACATGGGATATATGGAAGTGTAAAAAGAGAGAGAGAGAGAGAACTAGAGGTATAAACATACCTTACAAGCAAGGAAGCTCTCTGGCTCTAAAAAAAAAAATGGCCGAGATGTTTTATAAATCACATTTAAGATGCATTACCGAAAAAGCACAGCAAAATAACTTTGGTATCCCTGGCACTGAAGATTTGTTAATGTCTCCACTCCTGTCTGATATTTTTTTGTCATGAAAGAAAGGTCTACCCTATGTTTTCTGTATAGAGATGCAATGCCTGAATATTTGTGGGTGTTTTATAAATGTACTAAAACAATAATTTCTATGGATGTATTTTGTTCTTTCTGTTTATAGCCATGGCTCCCTCAAGAAGAAAAGAAATCACCACTTCTTTACCTAAATGGGTTCAATTTAGCACCTGACACAATAGTGGTGTTACTACAATTACTTTCAGTAGTGATCTTATGTGAAAAATCCCCTGTGTTGATAAAATGCCACTAAAGATAATGCAATTTGCCTTTAGGAAAAATAAATTACACAACAAATGTCCCCCTCTTTTACTCTCCCTTGAGCATATTTTAAAGAGTATTTCATTGAATTTGAACGAGTATATGTACAGATAGGAGGAAATGCTCTTTAATTACTATCGAATACCTACAGTCGCAGCAGTTAATGACAATTTATGGGAAAGTTTTAGTAATGAGGGAATTAAAGGTGAGGAAAGAAAATTGCTTATGTTTCTTTTATAATAAAGAATTGAGATATGTTTTAAGGAAGCAGTTTCTTTTTTCATTAATGGACAAGTGACTAGTAACATAACAGGAGCTATATGGTTCACTGTCCCACTTGTAACAACAAGGTTCTGGGTGAACATGCTTTGGGTTGAAATGTGTCTGAAAGAACTGAATTCTGGGAGCAGATGGCAATCTGTCAAAGGGGAGAGAAAACTGCCACCAAGTCAATTGCAACTTATAGTGACCTATCTAGAGTTTCCCAGGCTTTAAATTCTTGCTTGAGCAAAGAATGTCATCTTTCTTTCTGCCAAGGAACTGCTGTTGAGTTTGGATTAACAACCTGTGGTTAGCAGCCAGCCCCACCCCACCACCAGGAATTCCTTATTGCATGCATATTCCCAGGACTTGGTCTATCTGTTCAAATGGTCCTGAAAATAAGCTAATACTCAGAGACACACCTAGTTCAGTAAACAGAAATATACTGTGACAGGTAATTGAAGACATCATCATTATCATTCTCTCCCTCCTCAGCATCATCATAAAGTTGTTCTCACTTTTTGATTCGTGGTTTTCAAATGGGTTATCACTGTATGGGGAATCAGCATGAGGCAGTGAGTTTTTGAATGAGAGCACCACACCTAAAAGTTACACAGGAGTATGATTTTATGTAATTTTGACAATAGTATGCCAGGGCTGTTATCTTCAAAAAGTCAACAATAGCTGTTGACCACTGAGGTAGCATGACTTCTGGAAGTCTAGACTGGTACATTAGCTTAGATTGATAAGTAGAGATCCTGAATTTCATTATTATGTAGGATCTGTTGGCTCAATAGAGTTCAAGATTACCAAGCAGGACATCAAATAGAGATTTATACTTAGCACCTTGTGATTAGGGACGACGTATTGCATTAGTGACCTGCTGTGGTAATAATAATTCTACAAGTGATAATCTTTAAAGAACAGAAGGGCATTTTTCCCACAGTTCAGGAAGTTTGAATTCAAGGCCTAAGAGAGATCCTTCTGGGTTTAGTTTGACTCCTACTTTATATCTACAATTCTTAGTTTATAGACAATCTTCACATGACACTGTCTTATTTCTGTGCATATCTTTATTCTAGGTTGTTCTCTTTAAATTTAGAAATGATTTTATTGGGGCCCAGGATCATCTGGTAAGACTTCTTTCACAGGACCAACAGGAGTGTATTCACAGGCACAGAGACCAGGCCTTGTATCACCTATATATTTGGGTTAGATAGAATTCAATTCATAAGAGCTATAGTTAGGCAATATTCTCTAAGACCAGATTGTTTTCATTGTTGTTCAGTGCCCTCAAGTCATTTCTGATAGTACCCATTGAATTTAATAGGATGTTACTTGCTTTTCATTTAACGGAGCTAACAGATAATTTAAAATTATATATACTACTCAATTTTCAGTTTGAATTAAATTTTCCTGGACCAGAGCTATATGAAGAGAGATAACAAATTCTAAAATATAAATGTAGCAGTTAGCTAATATGGTGTCAATTTGAGAATTTAGAGGCTAAGAGTGAAGTCTAGCCTGTCATTCTGGAGATAGCCAATGAGACCTCTGTGTGGGTGTGGCCTTCTGCAGAGACTTCTGGGAAATGTGGTCCTTCCTTCTTGGAGGTGGAGACACTGTCTCTCTGAGTTCAGTTCTTTGGAGATTCTCTATGGACAATGCTCGCTTGGAGACTCCCTCTCTGGGCTCACTCCCTAGGAGACATTGCAGCTGAGGAGACACATGGCAGCATGCTGATGGACCCTGAGCCCTGGAAACTGGAGGGGCCCAGGAGAGACCACCCCCCCCCCCAGCCCTGAGATGCTTTTACCGCCACTGGATACACAAGACTACACCCACTGGCCTGTGCTTGTCCTGTTGTCATTGCACGTGCTTTATGAGTCTAAAGAGAACTTATAGACTGATATGAGACATATGGGCTGATGGCCTTGGCCTGGACTGGACTGGGATGTTTTTTCAAAGTTCTATTTCTCTTGAATATAAACCTCTTTCTTATACACATGCAGGGGTCCTCAAACTTTTTAAACAGGGGACCAGTCACTGTTCCTCAGACTGTTGGAGGGCCAAACTATAGTTAAAGCAAAACAAAACAAAACACAAAACTCTGAACAAATTTACTGCAGGCCTGGGATGAGTCAGCTGCTAAGCAGGACAGGCAGTGGGGCAAAAACACCAGGCGGGCCAGATAAAAGTCCTCGGCGGGCTGCATGTGGCCCGCGGGCCATCATTCAAGGACCCCATAATTTATGTTATTGTTTCTCTAGTCTACCCAGACTAACACAATAGATTATGCAAATAAACTGGGAGTAACAAACCCATGTATATCAGAATGAGTCACTCCCTGGCCTCCCATCTCATAAATATTACTGTCTTTGAGCCCATTGTGGCAGCCCCTGTGTCTATCAGTCTCCTTCAGAGTCTTCTTCAATGTGGTGCCTACTGGATATTATTCCCATGTCTTGTATGCAAACACACTTTCTTATTACAAAGCAATAAAATATATCTTTGAAACACTGGGAAGTGTGGTAAACAAAGACTACCCTGACTAATGTGGGCAGAGTCTAACTGAGCAGAAATAGAGTTATGTTCTTTTGGGAATAGTGTAGCTGTTAATCCCATAGGTCTATCCCACAATTGAAATATGCCCAGTCACAGCTGAGATATGCAGGAAGAGTACATAACCAACCATCACTTGAAAATTGAGTTTAAAATCATATAAAATACCATATTAATAATTTAATATTAACTACATGCTGAATGCTAATATTTTGTTTGCACAAAATTAAGTAAGGTTACATTCGCTATTGAATTTAATAATGTTTCTTCATTATTATTAAATATAGCTAACCGATTATTTAAAAATATATTTCTTTAAGGAAAAAAAAGTATATGTCTGACACACATTTGCATTTTGAATTAAAATTTCCTTGAGCATAATTGTATTAACAGAGATAACAAATTATAAAATATAAATTATGTCAATAAACTAGGAGTAGCGAAATACCTTACTCAAGCCTAGCACCCTGGTAGCGCTACTGTGTAAGTGTTGGACCACTAGGTCGGTAGGCCAAAGTCACTCATTAGGAGAAGGCTTAAGTGCAAAGTCGTGGAATCAGTCAAGAACCCTAGTCTTCCTTGATCCTGTGTGGTGTTGCAGATGGAATCTCCAGTAGGTGTTAGTGCTGTACTCTTCCTCACACACGGCAGCCCAATCCCCCACCAATCATCTCACAGATGCAAAACTCAATGAAGACAATGCCAAAGTGAAAAACTGCAACTGTGAAGTGCAGCGTAGAGAGAGAGCCGTAAACTCAGTAGATGAGATTCAGAAAGGCGATCGTTACCAAATGAAAATATGACTGGGCAATGGTTGCTTTTGGCCCTTCCATGTTCCCACTACTGCTTACAAGACACCATTCAGTACCTTTCCTTCTTATTTTTTTTTTTAAAAATCATCTTATTGAGGACTCTTACAATGTTTATAACAATTCTTACATCAATTGTATCAGGCATATCTGTACATATGATGCCATCATTCTTTTCTAGACCCTTACTTTCTATTGAGCCCTTGGTATCAGCTCCTCTTTATCGCCCTACCCCCCACCCTCGTGAACCCTCGATAGGTTATAAATTATTGATATTTTCATACCTCACACCGACCATTATTTTTCATCCCCTGTGGTTTCTGTTGGCTTTTCCCATGGAGGAGGTGGTTGTGTGAGCTTTATTGTGATCAGTTCTCCCCTCTCCTCCTCTTCGTCCCCATTCAGTTACTTTCACAAGGCATCTACAATCCTCAAAACCTGGCTAAATTTAATCCTCCTGATATATGAGGAGGGCTTCATGAAGTTAGTGGGAAATTTTCATTATATGTTCATCTCATTTTTTCACATACTTTATAAAGCTCTCTCTATTCCTGAATGATCACCTCCCCGCTAGATCCCAGCTATGCCAAACCACTAAGTCTTTCTGCTGGTACTTGTGATAGTCACCTACTCTGGTGTCAACTTGAGAACTAAAAGTGTAAGGGTGGAGTCTAGCCCATCAATCTGGAGATAACCAATGAGATCTCTGTGTGGACAAAGCTTTCTCCTGAGAATTCTGGGAAATCTGGCTATATTTCCCCCTTGGAGGGAAGAGACTTAATACTCACTCCCTTGGTGACACATGAAAGACAAGGCTGACTGACTCCCTGTGAGACATTGTAGCTGAGAAGACACTAGTGCCTGGAGCCAGACAAGCCACACGGAAGCAACCAGACCTCTGAAATCAGAAAAGCCACAGAAAGACCCCTGCTAGTACTGAGATGCTTACAACACCACTGAATCCAAAGACTTTCTATCCACTGGCTTGTGATCGTCCTGCATTTGGCATCATCGCATATGTTTCATGAATTGGAAGAGGGCTTCACAGATTGGTATCAGACATATGGACTATTATTGAACCGATGACCTTGGACTGGGTTGTGTTATGATCTTTTCTTAATATAAAGTTGCTCTTGTATATGAAACTTTCTTATACACAAATGTGTGTTCATGAATTTGTCTCTCTACTCTACCCAGACTAACACACTTGTACCCACGGATCTTCCTGCCTTGTGTGACTTTTCAGATACCCCCTGCCCCGCTCTGGCTCATCTATTTCCCTAGAGCTCCTGTTGGAGTTTCATGATGCCCCACAGGCATTTGCATCAAATATCAGAGGAATAGATCCATTCTTTGTTTTGCTCTGGTTTCCTGTGGATACACATCCTTGAATCATTGAACTCATCTCCCCAGTTTATCAAAGTGCTTTATTTTCTTATTTTCTGAAGTTAAATTTCACAAACTTTCAAATATTTACATTTCCTATAGCCTCCCTGAGAGTTTGTATTGTCATATTTTCAGCCAATTTGCTTGTAACAATTCAGATGGAGAGTGTCCTAGGGCCTTAGTTTGGTTTTAATTTGCATTGACCAGATTGAATGGAATCAAGCTCTTCTTCATATGTTTATTTCATGGTCATATGGAAATGACTGTCCACATATTTTGCTCTTTTCATATGAATTATGAACATATTTTAATGAATCATTTTATTGGGAGTTCATACAATTCCCATCACAATCAATATATATGTCAATTGTATGCATACCACATTTGCACACCTGTTGCCATCATCACCCCCAAAACATCCTCCCTCCACTAGGCCCCTAGTACCAGCTCCCCATATTTCCCCTTCCAACCCCCTCTCCCCCATGAACCCTTAATAATTTATATATTGTTATTACTTTTTCATATCATACCCTATCCATTGTGTACCTTCATTCATTTCCCCACTGTTCATACTCGAGAGGTCATATGTAGATCCCTGCAATTGGTTCCCTTTTTCACTTCATATATATTAAAAATATTTTATGTATTGATTTGTGAGTTTCTAAGTAAATCATATGATAGGAGTATATTAAAGGATATATGCATTGAGCATGTCTTCTCCCAGTCATCACTATCTTTGTGCTATAGCTTGGTGAAGAGTTCAAGATTTTTATTTATAGCTGTGTTTTTTAAATATTACTTTTATAAAATCTTTACTTCATACAGAGTCATAAAAATATTCTGTGTTTTCTCCAAGAAGCTTCATTGTTTTAATGTTCAAATTCTGGTATCTGCCTCAAATTCATTTTTATGCATAGTCTTAAATGAGGCTTGGAATTCATCTTTGTATTTATTGATATCCAAATTATATTCCCATCATGATTACCACCATTCACTATGGAAATGACTTTAAAGAAACTTGTTGTAAATAAACCAGTCAAGTACACCTTAAACATTCTTTGTATTCTCTATTCATTTCTATTGTTATATTTATCTTCACCAATAGCTCATTGTCTTGATTATGAGAACTTTGACACAAAGATTGATATCTGGTAGGGCTGACTTTATTCATGTTGTTAATATATTTTTGATAACTCCCTGGTTTTTCCAGGTATTTCTATCTAAATAAGATTGTTAAATCTATTTTTTAAATCCTCATGATATTTTTATTAGGTACATTTGATTTGGATCTTATAGAATTTACAATTAACATCTCTACAAGTTCAATATTTTAAATTCATGAACATAGGAAACTTCTTTGAGGTTTATGAGTTTGCATTAAGCTTATGGCACTGGATTTGTTTGTTTGCTTGTTATTTTATTATGTTTTAATTTGTTTTGGTTTGAGATTTTGATATTCAAATATTTTGTGTACTCAAATTTAGAAGTTTTTTGGATGGTAATTAGATTTGCTGCTAGATATTTAATATTTTTCATTCCATTTTTAAGATATATTTAAGTATGTTTTCTAAATATTTTCTATTCAGGACTATGCATTTTGTGCTTTTTAAGAAAATGCACTCCCATTGGTTTTAAATTTTTTATTTAATTTAATTTTATTCATTTTACTTTGCTTTTATAAACATGTTAATTAGTTATTTAAGCATGTTGGAATTTCAACTCCAATATCCAGTATGTATCTATTTTAAGTGGTTTTTGTTTGCTGTGCTTTTTTTCACTTGAAAATAAATGCTACATCCCTGCCTTTCTGTGTCTCTCTGTATGAACTGCTTTTTGGACAAGGAGTTTCAAAGGATGTGACCATACTCTTCTGTCATAGATTGGGTGAGAAAAGAGACACCTCAATGCACTTGCATCAATGTATTTAGGGCTGTGCTGGAAATTTAGTAAAATTCACTTCTTTTGCTATAGGTTAAAGCAAAAGAAATGAATGTTACTTAACCTCCAGTACTTTTGAGTGAGCACCAGTTTAGTACTGACACCTGCAGTTCTGAAATGTGATGAGGAAGTCCCTCCTGCCCTGCAGAGGTGTTGAGTCCCAAATATTTCACAAGGTGCCATTCCCTGCCCTTTTCTCTCCACTTCCAATCTTTTTATATTCTAAGTGCTCAGTAAATGTCAACCACTATTATTGTTTTACAGCAAAATGTCTGCTATGTCGGTAGCAATTCTTTGGCCAATGTTATAGTTTACTGAGCACTACGGAGGTAATGGCCGTCCTTTATTCAAATTTGCTTTTTATTAAGGAATAATGCATCTGAGCCCCTGACGGTATAATTAATGGTTTAGTTAGTACCCATCAGAAAATTCTTGCTCTTTTGCTGTGTAACCATTTTATTTTTTCTATGATGTCTAGGTCACACCACCAGCAAAAATGAAATATAAAAGTCCACCCAAACTAAAGAGTAGTGTGACTCAGATTATATATTTTCTGTGTAATTTATCAGCGATTATAAAATCAGAGTGGGACTTAATATGGTTCCCTCTGAATTACCTGAATATTATTAACAGAGCAAGAGTTATTCTTTTAAAAAATTTCTGCGGTGATATGAGACCACCTTCTGGGTCTTGTAATTTATTATTTTTTAAGATAAAATTAAAGTGATTTTCATACTTGGTAGATTTAAAGGGGAGGGGTGCTAATGACAGCCATGAAGCATAGCTGTGATTTTTGTCATGATCTGCTATTTTATATATAGTGATAGAATTTGTCATTATATCTTATTTGAAGCTCACTGAGATTGCTTTTTGCATATGATTGAGAATTGCTTTGCAATCCATTTCATTGTCACCATTTCCATAAAACTGTGTACTTTCCTGCTGTCGCACTCTAGTCTGTTACCACAAAATATATACATTGCTTTGAGACATAAATCTCCATCTTCCATGGTATAATGGGATATAGATGAGTAATCTAAAATTTTAAGATGAAAAATCAAGTAAAAACCTATTCCACAAACTGTCATAACATGCTGTGTACCTGAAAAAAGAGCTCTTCTGAAACCCCCCTTCATCATTGTAGCTGCTATGATTGTAATCGTTTGTAAAGGATGCGCCTCTGCAGAAGGGAAGATGTGATCGCAAGCTTTATGCAAAGTTGCAGGAGCCAAATATATCCCCTGATCTTGTTTTGTCATCAGATGAATGAAGGCTTATCTGCTCCTCTTCATAAAGTCAAAAGAAAGTCTACACCCCTCATTCAATGAAGAATGCCTAGTCCTGAATTACTCAGCTGTGAGACTCACATCCCATTGGTGCCTTAAGCGTCATAAACCTAAAACCAAGAATCAAAGCCACAGTCATCAAGTCGATTTCAACTTCCGGTGACATTGTAGGACAGAGTAGAATTCATCCCTAGGGTGCCAGAGTCTGTAACTCTAGGGGAACGTGGCTCAATCAAAAAAGAAACACACTCCCAGTGACTCAGTTCTGATTCAGGGCACCCATCATGGATGGGGAAAGCTGCCCCTGTGGTTTTTGAGATTGTTAGAGTTTACAAGAGTAGAAAGCCTCATTTTTCTCTCCCAGAGAGGCTGGTGCTTTCAAACTGCTGACCTAGCAGTTCGCAGGATAACATGTAGGCCATGACACCAACTAGAAGTTGTCATGTTCAAAGTCATTTCCATGGCGAATGGTGGGAATGAAATACATCTAATGAAATACAACTTTTGATGTTTTGACGGCTGCTTTATGGACATAGATTGTGGATCCAACTAGGGTCATATGATAATGAATCTAAATGTGTGCCATATATATTTAGATATACAAATATGTATATGAAGATGGACCCATGGCCTGATGTGTTTGGATGAGTATACCAAGTGCTGAGGTTCAAGAATATGCACAATAAAATCATATATCTACATAGATACACATGTAATCTATGTATTTATATATTTAATTTAATAATATGTATGTGTTTACTTTAAAAGAAGGATATCTAAAATTCATATTATTTATGGGTGAATTTAAATCAATTTGAGGATATTCACTTCTCTCCCATATATATATTTTAAAAAACACTAGAGGGTCATCCATATATCAGTCTCAGCTATATTTCTGTTGATTTGAGGACACTAAGCTTTTTGTCATTTGGAAAAAATATAATGAGACAAGAAAGATGACACATTTTCTTTTATCTAGGCTCCAAATGTAAAGTATAGAACGTTATCAGAAAAAAAGCTCTTGCCACACGCAAAGAACTAGAAGTTACTTCCAAAAGTACTTCTAACTGCCATTTTAAGTGCCTCTCCTGTGAGAAAACTCCATGTGTTTTTCTTGAAGAAACACACACTTGATTTAAGTGTGCATATTCTTGCATTTCAGCATTTCCTACACTCATCCATTTTTTGACCCTAAACACAGCAGTTAAGGTGTCCATTTTAGCCACATTTCATATGTTGTCTGAGTTAGACAATTCCAATACTTCTTCTTTTTTTTTGTTTTGCATCAATGCCCTTTGGTGGGAGTGGGAGGCACAGCCTTGCTCCTGGAGAGCTGCTGCTGGATTTGAACTGTCAAGCCAGTGGGTCACAGTCCCACACTCAACCACTATGCCACCTGGACTCAGCCCCCAATATTTCTTCTTAATAAGATCGCTCCTCAATCACTAAAGATCTTCCTTTTTTAAATTTTTATTTTATTTTTGATCATTTTATTGGGGGGTTGTACAACTCATCACAATCCATACATACATCTTGTGTGTCAAACACATTTTTACATCTGTTGCCATCATCATTCTCAAACATTTTTCATTCTACTGGAGCCCTTGGTATTAGATCTCATTTCCCCCCTCGCTCCCTCACCTTTCCTCATAGTGAATGGTGGTAATGAAATACATCTAATGAAATACAACTTGTGATGCCTTGACAGCTGCTTTATGAACATAAATTGTGGATCCAAGTAGGGTCATAATAATTTATAAATTATTATTATTTTTATGACTCACACTGTCTGATGTCTCCCTTTTTTGTTTTCTATCTACTAGGGAGGGGGTTATATGTGTAGATCATTGTGATCAGTTCCCTCCCATTCTCCCCCAATTCCCCTTATCCTCCTGGTATCACTATTCTCATTGTTGGTCCTGAGGGGCTTATCTGTCCTGGATTTCCTGGGTCTCCAGCTCTTAACTGTACCCATCCTCTGGTCTACCTGAATTTTTAATGTAGAATTAGGATCATGATAGTGAAGAGATGAAGCATTTAAGAACTAGAGGAAAGTTGTATGCTTCATCGGTGCTATACTGTATCCTGGTGGGCTTGTCTCCTCCCCATAACCACTCTGTAAGCGGATGTCCAGTTGCCTAAAGATGGGCTTTGGGTCTCCACTCAACACTCCCCCTCAAAGATTTTCCTTTTTATCACCCACCACAGCATAATTGGCTGGAACCTATATTCACAACTCCCCTTTTTCATTTTTCTTTTTTGTTATTTGAATTCTGTTGTCATTGCTTTATACCTTCAAGATCCACTCTCATTGTTTGATTGCCTGCTTCTAAGCTCCCCTGGTCATGTGTCAAGGAAGCCATATCTGATCTGCTCCGTAGAGAGAAGTGGAATCCAATGGCATACCAACCCAGGGTCAATTATCACATGCCAGAAATCAGACATGTATCTGCTTTCCATCCTCCTTTACTCTATTTTAAGCCACTTGGAAGCTGTGCCTAAAGTTATCAATGCTTCTTCTTCCACAGTGGGGAAGCAAGTTCTTCTTCATTGTCTGTTCTTAACCTGGAAACTCTGCTGAAAGTTTTCATTTTCAGTGAACCTACTGGCATTTGAATTACCAGTGATATAACTGCCAGCATTGTTGCAACACACAAGCTACCACAGTACAACAAACTGACAAACAGCGGCAGAAGTAAAGGAATCAATGAACTTGTTGATGAAGATCAATAACAATAGTCTTCAGTATGGGTTACATACAACTCAATGTAAAGAAGAAAAATATCCTCATAACTAGACCAATAGATAACATGATTAATGGCCAAAAGGGTGAAGTTGTCAAGAGGTTTATTTGTATTTCATTGAATACACCAAGGCATTTGACTACATGGCCCATAAGGAAATGGAGATAACCTTAATAAGAATGTGAATCCCAGAATACTTTGTTAACTGCATGAGGAACTTGTACACAGGTCATGAGGCAGTTGTACAAACAGAACAAAGGATTATTGCAGAGTTTAAAACCAAAAAGAGATGTGCACCAGATTTGTATTCTCTAACAATACAAAAGGTTGGAGTTGTCAAAGCTTTTGTCTTACTTGAATCCACAATCAATGCTCATAAAGCAACTTTCAAGACATCAAAAGATGTGTTTCACAAAAAAAATTTTTAAATATATTTCACTAGGTAAATCTTCTACACAAGAACTCTCTAGTGCACTGAAGAGCGAGGATGTTACATTGAGGACTCAGGTGCACCTGGTCCAAGTCAAAGTACTCTCTGTTGCTTCAAAGGCATGTGAACATTGGACACTCAAAAGGACGAGTGTAGAAGAATCAGTGCTGGAGAAGACTATTGAAAGCATCATGTACCATTAAAATGACAAAATTATCTGTTTTATAAGAAGTAAGGCCAGAGTGCACCTCCAGGGAAAGAAAGAAAAGATTTCATCTTACATAAGTTTGATATATTGTCCTAAGAGACCAGACCCTGGAGAAGGACATCATGACGTGCTTGGTAAAGTAGAAAGGCAACTTAAAAGACGAAGGCCCTCGACAAGAATGATGGACAGAGAAACTGCATCCCTCTGCTCAGACATAGGAGCAATTGTGTGGATGGCAGGGGAGCATGCCATGCTTTGTTCTGTAACGCAGGGCTCAGTATGGGTACGGTTCACTTGTTGGCACCTAGCTCCCCCACCAACAAAGCCCACTTCTCTGCTGTGTTTAATAACCCACTGGTATGCCCTAATATATTTTACAGTCACTACTCACAGTGATGGGTCTCACTGGGGAAGTAGAGGGGCTACTATGAGTCAGGGTCTTTGGACATATGATCAGGAGATATTAGTCTCTGGAACATAATGCCATGCTTGGTATAGCGGAGGGGCAGCTGAAAGCAGAGAAAGCTTCGAAGAGATGGATTGACACAGTGACTACAAAGATGATGCAGGAACAGGTGATGGTTACATCTGTTCTCCACAGGGGTGCCATGAGGTGGAACTTGCTCAACATCACCTACCCACAATGCACAAGTCAGGGTCAGAAACCATCCAGCCGCTCAGCTTTGCCTCTGAGGGGTCCCTTGGTCTCTGCTTTTTTCGTGAGAGCAGGGAAGCCTGTCCCTCTGCCTCATGATTTCTAGAGACTGGTCTTTTGCACTGGTCTTGTGGGCTACAAACTCTAGAGATTTGCTGCAATCCACTACTGCCTTGTCTCTCTTAATAATCTTGGGATAGCCTTTGATCTGGCAACTGAGATGGTGCTCTTATACCCAGATGACTGGCAAAATTGACCAATCCCCTACACCTTATTTCCAGGGTCCCACCCAATCATGGAGTGGAATTAATGAGAGGAGGGTCATACAAAGGCATTTCACTTTATTACATTTCCTTGGCATTTTGTATTTTGATGCTCCCTGGGCTGAACCAACTGTCTGCTCTACTTTGGTTCAGAACTTGGCCCTGTTTCTTGAGGCCTGTTTCATTCTAGTGTCTGATTACCCTCTCCCTGATTTGTTGTTTAGATATGAATCCCTTATGTATCACTTGCTAATACCCATCTGATGACATGGGTGCACAGGCACGCAAAATGAGTGATTTCAGAAGAGATTTCAGCCACCGAAAGTGTGATTTTCTTTAGCATGAATCATATGCATTGTATCGTGTCACCTTTAGGGCAGCAGTTCTCAGTCTGTGGGTTGAAACCCCTATGAGGGTTGAACAACTCTTTCACAGGGGTCGCCCGATTCATAACAGTAGCAAAATTACAGTTATGAAGTAGCAATGAAAATAACTTTATGGTCGGGGGGGGTCACCATAACATGAGGAACTGCATTAAAAGATCATGGCATTAGTAAGATTGAGAACCACCGATATAGGGTATTGTTCCAATTTATGGAATTATTTCAAAAGGCACATTGATAAGGCAATTATTAGCTAAACTCTCAACTAATAATAAATGATTATTATTTTGGGGCACAGCTACATAATAAAATTCCTATGGCCATTTCACTTTAGGGTTAATGAAATATTTCAGTCCTTTTTTAAAGTAAGTTGGTGCATTTGGCAAGGCCTTCCTCTAACTAGCTCAATTTAAATGTAAATCCCATTTTGTCTCCTTTAAAATTATACATCTTCTATTATCTATAACTTGTACAGTACAATTATTCCTGTTCTTAATATATTCCAAATTTTCTTACAATTTGGATTTCTTCCTACTAGGTTCATAAAATAGTTGCCATTTATTGACTATACATTTGGTCAGACTTACATACTTTTCAATAGTTTTATGGCATAACTCTCTCAAAGGCTATTAATCAAATGGAGGTCATCAAAATAGATTTAAAATACACATGGCATGAAATTATGTTGCTAAAGAACCAGATAGATTGCCAAAAGAATATGAAAAACTAATATATCATGGAATTAATGACCATAACCCTCTGTTTCTCCTTTCACAACACAGAATCAGTCAATTCACTTGGAAAGGCATTCATGAGAAATGACATATGAAACCAAAGATTTGAGAACTAGGTATGTTCAATGGTACTGATGCCATATTTTATTCTAGTTTTAGTAAACAAAGTAAGCTATATAACAGTAACCATAAATTTCTTGTCTTATACCACATGTACAAGTGTTACTCATTTTGCTTCTGGTTTTAAGGAACCCAGCCTAACACACTTGGGACCAGGAGTGACCAGAAGTGATTCCAGAGAACAAAAGCAGTTTCTGGAAGACATCCTGTTTTGTAAAAGGGCAGCAAAAAGGAGGAATTCCCTCCACAGGATGGATTGACCT
Source organism: Nesogale talazaci (assembly GCA_004026705.1). Taxonomy (NCBI): domain Eukaryota; kingdom Metazoa; phylum Chordata; class Mammalia; order Afrosoricida; family Tenrecidae; genus Nesogale; species Nesogale talazaci. Next base: position 25,042 of record PVJH01005211.1, on the reverse strand, counting down.
AGGGGTGACAACAGGGAACTCAAGCACAGGTATGATTCTGAGGAAGGTTCAGGACCAAGCACAGGTATGATTCTGAGGAAGGTACAGGACCAGGCAGTGTTTCTTCTCCAGAGGATGGGGCCACTGTGACCGAGCCTCACTGGAGGGCACCTGGTGACAACAATGACAGCAACTGCATTATGATCCAAAACAGAACATCAAACATTTCTATTGCACTAACCATTTCTCTGGTACTCCTATGTGGGAAAGATTACCTGCATCTAGAGGAAACCCTCTTTAAAATGGTTTTTGATTAATGCTTGAATTGATCATTCATTTTCAGTCAGCATAATGCTATTGAAATCCATCTGTGTTTTTGTGTGTTATGGTAAGTTGAACCTTTCATGTCAGAGTAACATCACATTATATGAATAAAACACAGTCCATTGTGGTCTTCTAATAGTAGGGTATTTGTGTTCTATTCCATTTTGAAGCTTCTATTATAAAAGGCTAGTATGGGCATTCTTACCTCAATTTTTTTTGAGGGCTTAGGTTTTTCTTCAAGTTTATCACTGTCTCTTGTTTACTTAATATTCAATAATTCACTAAGATAATGTTGATTCTGAATCATGTTGTGGTTAAGTGCCTTCAAATCAGTTCTGATTCTTAAAAAAAAAAAAAAAAACACCTGGTCCTAAACCATCATTATAATCGTTCTTACGTTTGGGCCCACTCCTGCAGCCAACACACCCAACACATCCATCCACCTTGTCAAGGCTCTTCCTTTTCTCTGCAATCAGGAGGGACCACCTAGTCTCACTCAGAGATCCTCAGCAGGACAGAGAAATACAGATGCTTTATGCTCTCTGCTTAGATCCTAAATGAAGCTTAATCAGTGGTGAAACACTCTTTTTGAATGTTTACAAACGTGCATGCCAATGATTCATTGTAACCATGTTTTATCAAATAACAAAAGTGATCTGGAGGCAAGGTTTGCAGTAAGCTAATGCCTTTCTTTCAAGGACCCCGAAGGGATAAAGAGATGGTTGCTGTACATAGGTAGTTGCCAGGGGATGCTAATAATCTTATTAGCATCCGCAATCGAATTTTTTTTCTAATTGTGAATTTTTTTAAATTAATAAGTCATTTCACTGGGGGATCTTACAGCTTGTATAACCTTTTTCTTATATACAGCCCTGGTCACAGTTGAATTTGCCCTCTGTGTCCTCCAACTTGGACTGCTGTGAGGAATTCTAATCAAGGGCTTCTTGAAGAGCCCCTCATAAGTTTCCAGGGAGAGCACAGCAGAGAGCTTGTTAACCATCTCTGATTGTGAGCAATGTGTGCCCAGAGAGAAAGCCAGAAGTTCTGTCTCTGAATTATGCCTCCAGCTATGGAAACCTCCCGAGGTGATCCATCTGATATTGATGGCTGAATCCAACTTCTTCTGTACTGAAAAATCCTCTTTCAGCCACTTAAGGCGGGAGAATGTCAAAACTTTATTTAAAGCCCCTAGCATAGCTGGTAGCTTTTCCTGTCTCCCTTTTCTACCCCATCTGTCTTGAAAATCAAGGTTATGTGAGCCTGGACAAAGATAAAACCACATATTTCTATCAACAATATGTCTTTCAAAATTTAAAAAAAACTTTAAAATGTTAAATTTATATTTGTACTCTTAAAAGTTCAAAACAGGTATACTCTGAGTCCCATAAACATTACATATACATCTCTTTGAAGCATACATGTGGATGCTTCAAAAATTCTTTGAAGAATGGAATTCAAGGATAGTGGAATTTTTCTATGAACTTTGTGAAACCTTCTTAAGGTGCGTATAATAGTGTGTATATGTAGACAGAGATATAATAGTGTGTATATGTAGACAGAGATATGCATCCATATATATTAGACACATCCAAGCCAAAACCAAAGTTAATGGCATCAAGTAGATTCCAATTCTAATGACCCAATAAAGCAGGGTAGAATGATCCATGGGGATTTCCAAAGCCAGCATCTTTCTGGGAGGAGAAAGCCTCATCTTTCAATCTACGTGTGTCAAGTAACGGATGAATTCAAACTGCCGGCCTTTCAATTAGCATGCCACTGAATAACCAACTACACCAGCGGTTTTCAACCTGTGGGTCCTGACCCCATTGGGAGTCGAATGACTCTTTCACAGGGGTCACCTCAGACCATTGGAAAACACATATTTCTGATAGTCTTAAGAACTGAGACACTGCTCCTCTATCCGTCTCCAGGTCAGTCTGCCCACATGCAGATACACGCACATATGAGTACCTGACGTGAAGACCATCACCCATGCGAAGCATGCTTCAAAATTTCATTCATTTGTCATTAGAAATAAGTATTTCATAATATATAATCACATATTGTTCTGTGATGAGTCACTATGCTTTCATTATGTTTAATTTGTAACAGTTAAAATACATATCCTGCATATCAGATATTTGTATGATGATTCATAACAGTAGCAAAATGACAGTGATGAAGTAGCAACAAAAATATTGTTGGGGGTCACCACAGTTTAAGGAGCTGCATTATAGGGTTGCAGCATTTGGAAAGTTGCGAACCACTGCTCTAAGTAAGCCCTCCCGTCTCCTAGTACTGGTGTGGGTGTAAGATGGAGGGCTAGAGCAGGGCCAGCTTGAGGTCTCACTCAAGGTATATGCTTAGGAATAAGCATAGGTATAAGTCAAGGTAACTGCATGGAGCAATGGTTAATGTCCTGGCGAATGTAAGGTTAGAATTTCAAACTCACTCTGCAAGCAGCTCTGAAGGATAAAGACCCAATTTCTTGACTCTAAAGGTTACAGTTGAGGAAAATTTATGGGGGAACATTTATTTTGTCCCATGGGGTTGTTAGATTTCTTAGGTGGGAAAAATCTCGTTTCTTGGCTTCATGTGAAAAAGAGTTTGCTTTGAAGTCTGGTGTGTGTGACCCAGTGGGTTTTTATAAAGGATGGGAGACATTTCAGGTTTGACTGTCACAGTCACAGAACACAAGCACATGGGACTGCTCACCCACTCTTAGTAGCCTGAGGCCAAGGGGACCAAGGCACAGCTGAGTGGGCCCAGGAAAAGAGCTGAAGGGCAAAGAAGTGTGTGTGTGTGTGTGTGTGTGTGTAGAGAAGGGGTGGCAGTTAGGGTCAAAGTATTTGAGGTCTCTGCCTGGGAGGTGTGGTTGAAGGTATTGGTTGACCCTATTGGCTGACTTAAGTCCACCTGGGCCTAGATTGGTTCTGCCACCCACCTGGCCCCTGCTTGAATTGGTGCTTGCCCAGTTAGTCTCTACAGCTGACTGAGGACTCACTGTTGGGAGCCATCTGACATGGAGAGGGACAACCCTCTGTCCCTATTTCTTGCTACTAAAAGGGCCATATGGGTCAGAATCAACCTGACTGTACCTAGCAACAAAACTATAGGTATGAGTATAGGTTTAGGTGAAGAGACACAAAAAGACACAGCAAAATCAGACCGGCAAAATTACAGCTACCAGTGGCAGACATGAAATTTGGCATATGCTGGCATAGCTGTCCTATCAAAGCCAGTTGAAGCCATAGTATACAGACCATAAAATGTTTCTAATCTCTGCCTGGCATGAAGGAACAAATAAAATAGAAATCTTTATCCTAATGAAGACTTTCCGGACAGCTAACACGCAACTGGTACAGAGCAGAGTTTAATTTGTATTCATATCTCTGCCTCACACCGTGATGATAACAAACACCACAGTGGCTCAAAGATCAACAACAAAGGGTAGGAAAGTTAGAAACTAGGATTCTAGATGATGGAAACCTTTCTGTACATGATTCTTGAACACTCCAGTGCTTCCTTCACATAGCTGTCTATGAACACATCCATATTCTCTCTTTGGCAAAGTGTTCAGCTCAGGTAAATAAGGAAATATTAATACTAGTACAGAAGACAGGGATTTTTTTGGTGGGGGAGGGGGTTGTAGTGAACAGAGCCATCTCACATGTTAATGAAACTACTATATAAAGCAGACATTTTAGATGCTTTACACAAGTAAGATATATTTACATGAGATTTTGTGGAATTTAAAGCTTGCATTTTATATTTTACTGTTTTCAATAATGATTGAGCAAACCCAAACACCGAGCACTTCTTTGTTTCTGTATTGTGCAAACATGATAAATCTCAGTCTATTGTTTCCAAAATGCATCTTCAACACCATTTATAATAACCGCATACATATAAAATAACCACTGAAACAACAGTGGTGAATGTTCGGTCTTTGGTAGTGCAGCTATTAACAAAGGGAAGTATCAGAAATGAGTGGGTTGGGACATGATTTAGAGAACGTATATAGGATGGAGTGCTACATAATTTCATGACCACTTGAAGTCTGGGGGCTGGAGTCTAGTGCATCAATCAGGTCACAACCTGATGCTGTCTGCTTGTGAACATGACCTACTCAGGAAGAGGATCCCAGGAACTGCCCATCCCCTTCTATTTTCCCCTTCCTGCTGAGGAGCCATATGGAGACCTGCACCCAGTCTGTAACACAGCCCCTGCTAGAGGATACATGCAACCCTGCACCCACCAGTCAGTGATGTTTCTGAATTCTACACATTGTTAGAGGGACCAAACACTATCCTTTTCAAGATATTTTTCATACTAAGCCATTGTGATTCTTTTTAGTGATAAGTTCTGAGGTAGACAGCCAACTATGTCTTCAAGATAGATGCAGCAACAACGTGCTAATTAGTACATCTATCACATTAACATCCAATGGAGATGAATAACACTGATCTCCTTTTCTGCCTGGGAACCTGGAACACAAATGCTGAATTTGCCTAATCTGGGGCATCAGAGTGAAATTGCAACCTTACCTCACAGCCATTCTGCCGGCAGTACCACTGGTGAGTGCGCCCAGAGGTGCTGGAAAGGAAGATCTAGTGGTGTGTTCTGAGAAAAGTCGAAAACTCCGAGAAAAGCTTGGTGGTTCCCACCCATTCAAAAATGCTATGGAGTCAGGCCTGCTGCTGTGCTTCCCAGAGAACACAGCCTTGGCCACCTTTTGGAGCTTTTTATCTCTGCACACATGGGCTGGCCAGAGCTAGAATGGTGACAGCAACTAGCATCAATAACTGCAACGATGCCGAAGCTGTTTGTCGCCACACCCTCTTTCAAGGTACTCTCAATGTTATTTGTCTGCACAAAATTTGAAAAGGATTAAGAACATCATTTCGATGCCTGATACCTGATCCCACTGGCACTTCCTGGTCACACAGGCTGGTGGGCTTCTTCCACGTGGACTTTGTTGCTTCTGAGCTAGACGGCTGCTTGTTTATCCTCAAGGCTTTAAGACCCCAGATGTTATATCTTTTGATAGCCAGGCACCATCAGCTTTCTTCACAACATTTGCTTATGCTCCCATTTTGTCTTCAGTGATTGTGTCGGGAAGGGGAGTGTGGCAGTCACATGCGTATGTTAATTTTATGACTGAAATGTAGGGATAGAGTCTAGCCTCTTAATCTGGAGATAGCCATTGAATAGCCAATGAGGCCTCTATATGGGCATGGCTTTCTCCTGAGACTTCTGGGAAATCTCACGATATTTCTCTCATGAAGATGAGAAGCCATCTCCCGAGTTGTTGGGAGTTAGTCTCAGAAACGATTAATCATGGACAAGACAAGATGGCAGCATTCAAGAAGCTGGAGTAGCCAGCGGAGAGACCACATGGCTTTGCCCTGATGGCGCCAGACTTCTGAAGCTGGGGCGGCCACATAGAGACCTTTGCCAGTGATGAGTTGCTTCTGCCACCACGAGAAGAAACAATGTGTAGAATTCTACGCATAGTGTGTGGCTTTGTGAGTCTGAAGAGGGATTTACGGACTAGTGCCGGACTTACAGATTTGACCTGGATTCAGCTGGAGTATTTGATTGATATATAAGTACATCTTCATATAAATCTCTATCCTATACATATATGAGTGTCATTGTGTTTGTTTCTCTAGTTTACCCAACTTAACACAGATGGCATTTTAAAGACTTGCCAAAGATTCTGAAGTTCCTGGTTCTGGTCGATTATACAGAGCCTGACAACTAGAGTTAATTGGAAATGTGGCTCATTAAAATATAGTGCATAACAGTATTACAAAAACAATGATCAACCTCTGTAAAAAAAGTGGATAGGTCTTAAAGTGATTAGTGATGGGTGCTGTCACAAAAACAAGTTTTTGACTAAACTAGTTAGATGTTAATATGAAAATTTTTCATTGATACGAGAAGTAAGAGAAGGTTGTTATCAAGCATTGAGTATGAGTTGCAGGTATAAGAGGGGGTCGCCCCCCAAAACCAGAATTTTTATGGGCAGAGTGGAGCTTTTTTAATATATATTTTCCCCCAGGTGAGCATCAAGCAATTTTCTCTGAGTTAGTGCACCAGGCAGCATTGACTGGGAAGATTCTCTCTGATCACGGTGAATTTTTTCATAAGAGCAGTTTCACTCAAACCTTGTTTTCTGTGATGGTTGGTTTAAGAGAAGAGCATGCAATTGTGAAATTTGGTCCCTGCTTGGGAAAATGCCACAGAAACTGTTGTGATGTTTAACACGGTCTACCAGGACAGCACTATAGGAAAAATTCAAGTGTTTGGGTGATTTTCGCATTTCAACAAAGGTGAAATGCCAACTGGTAACAACGTTCCTTCTGGACATCCATCATTTGCCTGAAAAGGAGTTTGTTACACCAGGTCAGACTGTTAATCAAGCTTTCTATTTAGAGGTTCGGAAGAGATGTAACAGTGTGTGACAAAGAAAAAGGCCTAGTTTTTGGTAGATGAGACTGGTTTTGCTGCCACAGCAATGTACATGCTCACACAGCCATCTCAGTGTACCAGTTTGGGGCAAAAAACCAGCATGCCTCTCTTCTTCCACTCCCCTGACTCACCTAATCTCCCTTCATGGAGCTTCTTTTTGTTTCTGTGAATAAAGAGGAGCATGAAAGGATAGCAATTTGATGACTTGGAAGAGGTAAAGAAACAGAAGAACGAGGTACTATCAGCTATCCAAACATGAGTTTCAAAAATATTTCCAAGAATAGAACCACAGATTTGACAAATGGAGACTACTTTGAAGGTGATAGGTTCTTTTTAAAAAATGTTTAAATACAAGAGGGGCTGCAGGGAGGAGATGAGCCAGTTAAGGTACAGCATAATAATAATGAAATATGCACCTTTTGTTGAGTTCTTAAATGCTTCCTCCCACCCACTATCATGATCCCAATTCTACCAGACAAATCCAGCTAGACCAGGTGATGTACACTAAGTTGGAAACATGGGGAAATTAGGATAGATGATCCCTCTGGAGTAGTGATGGGAGAGGTGGTGCTGGGAGGGTGAAGGGCGGTTGGAGTGGAGGGCAGGAACCAGTTTCAGGTATCTACATGTAGCCTCCTCTGTGGGGCATGGGCAGCGAGGAGGTGAGCGAGGGGACACATTGGACCCTGTACTATATTAGAAAGTAATGACCATTTTCAGATTGTTAGGATTGATGGGGGGCTAGGAGGGAGGAGGGAGGGGAAGTGTGGGGTGCTGGTGCTGGGTGTCTGTGTGGAGGGAGGATGTTTTGAGAGTGATGATAGCAACAGATGTGCAGGCGTGGCCTGTGGACAATTGATGTATGTATGGATAGTGATGGGAGTTGTATGAGCACCCAATAAAATGATGTATATATAAAAAAGAGGAGTTTATACTAGGGGCTCAAGTAGAAAATATTTGGAAATGAATGTGGCAGCATGTGTGCAAACGTGCTTGATACAAGTGATATATTGACTGTTATAAGAGCTGTAAGAGCCCCCAATAAAATCATTGGAAAAAATGTTTAAATACATAGCTTTGAAAAAAAATCCTTTTGTGGGAGGGTAGGGGGTGGGGAGTGGGGAACCACCTTCTATGAGCAAGTATAGAATTTCAGATACATGAATGTGGTAGAAATGACTCTCAATGCTTGACTCCAGGAATTGACGAGACAAAAGATACTCATTAATCAAAGTTAGACTGATTACAGCTATTAAAGTGAGAGACACCGCAACCTTTATACATCTTGCACTCTCAAAATGGGAAATTAGGCCAAGGGATATAGAAAGATTTTGAGTTAGAGTTGGGTAATATTAGTGTGAGTGGCACAAAACTAGAAATTAGCCCAAACTTGGTAGTATTTAAGCACAATGACATTGGATTGGTGGGCACATTGAGCCAAAGGTCTTGAAGCAAGTCTTGATCAGCAAGCTGTTAGTCTGATAAGTAATCCGTTTAGTTAGTTCATATGCTTATCTACTAAAAGCAGCTATCCCCTGAAGCACGCAGTGGAATTATTTTTGCTTGGTTTCAGCACAGTTGAACACAAGGACACAAACTTATTCTGGGTTCAGTTCCCATGGTCCAAAAGGATTGAATTAGAATGGTACTGTGTCTCAGAGAGATAGAGAGATTAAATGACAGAAAAAAAAAGAGAGGTTATACTATATGAATATGGACAGTCATAAATCCCCTGATTGCACCTAACAGGTCTTGAAATACAAAAGTGATTCTGATTTTCATATCTAAATGCTGAGATTAGGAGGCACCCATGTAAAGCAGTTTTCATAAACTATTCCTGCTAAATTCAAGTAATAAATTGTTTCATATGATTCTCAACTGACAAAATGGAATATCCTAGAAACTTTAGGGGATTTACAAAGGTGATTTAACTATGTAAGTTTTCACCTTTCATGTTGGCCAGTGAACTCCTAATGTGGTGAAGAGAAGCCTAGAAAAGCAGCAGACATGGGCTTGTAAGTACTGGTCTTGGGGTATAGAAAGAGAAGCTATGTCCTTAAAATTTTGAACCAGCACTAAATCATTTCAAAGGGTTACAGCAGAGAGAAGTAAGGAGAAATTATTTCTTCCATAGATAAGCCAACTATATTTAAAGCAGAAGTTTCAAAAACATAAAAACAGCAATAATGTATTTTGATCGCCTGGTATATTTCTCTAGGTTTCTTTGCTTGGTGTCCATCATTTAAGAAGGAAATCAGCAAGCTATTTCACTGGTGGTTATAATGACCCAGAAACTCTGTCAAGTACTTTGATACTTCTAAGCTAATTGTTTGGGTTTTATACATTAGCTCACACTAGGACACAAAAAATATGTTCAGTGTGACATAAGTTTTACCCACAGTTACTTTATACACCTTTAGAATCTGTATGAACAGACTATATTCTCACAAGGCAAACCCTGTATGTGTGTATATATATATATATATATACACATATATATATCCTCCTGGTATTTAAAATATAGTAATTAATAAGATATTTATTTTGTTCTGAAAATAAAATCCTGGATTAGTTATCTTCATTAATTTGGCATAATTTCCCATGGACTGTTCAACCTGGAAGGCTCTAATTATAAGCCTTTATATTAAAGTTAGAAAGAAATACTAAAATGATTTTTTTCTTAATTAGAACTGTTCAAAGACAGAACAACTGCTTTGTGAGATAATGATTTTAATTGTCAGTAGAATTGATATAAGATTCTGTGAATGACTGACTCTTAGGATCAATTAAAAAAGGATTCTTACATTGAGAAAAGGGATAACTTAGATAGTATTTTTTAAAGATAGTATTTAAAATGCTAACACTTTCCCAAAGATAACTATATAAGAAATATTTCTGAAACATTTCTAGATATCTTAGTTTGGCACTCCACTTCAAAAGATGGGTTCATTTATTATAAAGGTACAGAACCCATTGTGGTGTTAAAATATGATGGTATGAATAATTATCTTGGATTTCTGGATTACAAAACAAAATTTTATCCATATATAGTGAAAAGTAAATGTCAGTTGATTCTTAATTAATAAAATCACAAATAAGCACAATTCTTCCATAATCTCCATAATCATGTTTCTTTATCTTAGAAAGAAAACTTTCACAGGCAAAACACAACTCAACCATACTCTCCATAAAGTTTCTCCTGATAAAACAAAGTTGTAATCACTCAACAACCAACAAAAAATTCACTCAACACTTCCTTTGTGAAGAATCTAAGGGGATAATGTGTTGAATGAATATGACTTCTCTCCTTAAGAAAATTACAATTAGTCAGAAAAAGTAGATAAATAAAAACAATACAAAAAAGTAAAATAAAGTAGATAAAAATAAAATGAAATGTTAAGAGCTTTTCTCCCTTGTGTGTTGCCTATTGGGTGACTGCCATGTAAATGTCTGATGAAGTACTTTGGACAGGTAGACAGCCCTCTCAGAGGTATGGGGGATGCTGATGGGAAAATCAAGTCAGGAGAGGGAAAAGGAGCAAGCATGTCTGAGTGAACACAAATGCATGGCTGTTGGTAGGAAAGAGGGAGAGCCAACCTTCAGTCAGTAGGGAGCAGGGGGAGGGAGATGATTGAAAGTGCTTTGGTGGACACTGGGAGGTGGGGGGAGAGGGGAGTAGGCTGTCGCTCTCTTTGGTAGTATGCACCAAATGGATCATATTGACGCAGGCTTCTGGGTGCATCCTGGGGACCCAGACCAAGTAGTGTGGAATGCTGAGACCCTAAGCCCTAAGTCTTTAGGGTACACAGCATGCCCCCAAAAGATGCATCAGTGTCTTCCAATGTGGAAACTCCATTGTTTGAACAGGACTCTGTCTCAGACAGAGGACTTAAGTCATAAAATACGTTGTGTGCAGAAGATGACTAAACCAAGATTGTCAAACTTTTGGTAAGCAGACAAATATGGTCTTGCTACATCAATGCCCTGTACGTTATATTAAGATATGTGTTATTTCTGCAAACCTGTGACTGACTCAGTGTTTCTGACTGCAAATGTCCCTGACAATTAACCTCATTCTTTGTATATAAAGAATCTAGTCACGAAAGGATTGATTAAGTAAAAGTGAACATTTCAGGTACTGTGATAGGGAGTTAGCCAAGATTGGCCCAATCTCAACAGGATTATAAAAATTTAGCACCAGGAACCAAGCAAAAATGATATTAACAGAAGATTGTGATGCCCCATGCAGATGATTGAGCAGACAACCATAAATTAACAAGCAGGATTGAAAGGGAAACAAAGGCAGATAAAAAAAAACTAACAGGGAAAAACAAAAACATAGATCATGGAACAATGGGATTTGGCCTCACACTGAATCCAAGTTCCAACTTAAAAACAATTAGTTCTTACATCATGGCCCTTCTCAATACTAGTCCTCAGAAAAGGAACATAGAAGATATGGGTGCTATAACAAACTGTGGTGAAGAAATTAAAAGGTGCCAGTTACTAGATAAATTGGCACCTGGAGTCTAAAAGTCTTGCCTCCTGACAGTCAAATAAGTGAGATGTCCACTAAATCCACATGAAAGAAGCACACCATCACCCATCACCAAAGGAGTGTAAATTATAGAATCCAAAGTCAAGGGAAGGAATGGATGGTATTAGAGCCTAAACTGTGAGAATCTCATTCACAGACTAAGATTTATAGTGGGAACCCAAGATATATGTGTAGGAACTACATTGAAATTATGCCTCCTGTGATTTCCCTCTATCCATTCTCAGGGATGGTAGGATAGTGGTTACTAAACAGAATTAATTGGCGAGATGAGAATGGAAGTTCAAATAAATAAACCTGATATGAATAGTTAAAATGTTATCGGTTGATCCCTAACCCCCCCCCCCACACACACACACACCCCTCTGATGTATGCTTCACTTGATCTGGTTTTCAACATTTTATGTGGTTTTGTTTAGTTTTGTTTTGTTTTCATATTGGGGTTTGTCTCAGACATGATATGTAATTTGTGGTCAGCCTCTTGAAATTGCATAATATGTTTTTTTCTAGTTTTCAGTATAGGAAAACCCAGGATGGATGAACTTACAGACACAGCAGGTAGAATAATGTTTTCTGGTTGGTGCGGTCCCCCCTCCCCTTTCCTCCCATGTCCTCAGGAAGTCAATACTCCCCTTTCTGTTTCTGAGGGGATCATTTAGCTTGAATTTCATGCATCTAAAGATATTGGTTGTAACCAGGTACATACACCAAACTAGCAAAATTAGTGAGTTAATACTAGGGCCATAAGAGTAGACGGAGGGAATTTTAAAGAACTAGAGGATAGCAGGGTGTTTCATCAATGCCATACTGAACCCTGGATAGATCATCCCTCCTGTGTAGCCCTTCTGGGAGGGACAGTTCAATTATCTTTCAGATGGGCTTTGAGTCTGAACCTGCCTATGTTACGTCACATCAGTTTGATTGCATGATGGGGAACTTCTGACACCTTTTCTGGTTGACACCTCATGATCACACAGGCTGGTATGCTTTCTTTCTTCTTTGCTAGATGGCTACTTGTTTGACTTCAAGACTTGAAGACCACAGACACTATTTCTTTATAGTCAGGCACCATTAACTTTCTTCACTACATTTGCTTATGCACCCATTTTTCCTTCAGTGATTGTGTCAGAAAGACGAATATCCTACATAGCCATATTATTAGAGCAAACTGTTCTTGTGCTGAGCTGGGATTTAAGTAGAGGCCCAAAGTCCATCTGCTTTACTATTATACTTAATTTATATATATATATATATATATACACACACACACACATACATACACACACCATCTTTATATATTTATATATTTACATCTATACATATCTATATTTATACCTATATGTATCATTTTTACTTCCTAGTTGTTTTCTCTGCATCTTTTTTGTCTTCTTTCTTCCACACTATCATGCTTAGCCCTCATTTGCCTCTCAGTAATTCTTCAAAGATACATTACAATTGATCAAACAGCCCCAGAGACACTACACCCTCCTCACCATCATTTTAGATCCTTTGCTAGTCCCCTGTTCCTGATTGGCACACTTCTCCCTTCCCCACATCTCCTCCTCAACTATTGAACCCCCAACTCTACCCAACCATCAATCCCACTGCTGTCTCCTTGGGAGCTTTCTTTAAAGAAAATAAAACCAAAAGTGTAGGCCAGATTTGGTCTTAGAGAGATAGTCTTCAGCACCATGCTAAAGGTTTTGAATTTCATCCTATGAATAATGAGAAGCTGTTGAAATATTTAAATTGGAGATAAAGTGACTGGATTTGCATATTGGGACATGAACTTGGAAATGATGGTTTCAAACCTTTTGAACTTGGCAATAGTGGTTTCAAACATTTTTGCTCATACATTCCCTATAATTACAGAAAAGTTTTGGAGTTTGCCAGATCATTTATAAATGATATTTATACACATACATAGTAATAGGTTGAATTGCACTCTTGTGAAAATAAAGTGGGACAGAAACATCATTGTTCCATGTGGATCAAAGGGACATTTTCTGGCAGGTCACCCGCGGGAGAGGAGGTTCTGGAAAATGATCCTATTAAAATTATCTGATCCCTTTCATTTATCAGCAAACTTTATCCCCTCAAAGATTAAGGATGAAATATTGGAAAACTTCCAAGGGGCAATACAAAGCAGAATGTGAAGACAGGAGACAGAGAAACAGTAGAACATATTTTATATAGGACATGAAATCAGACCCTGAATCTGAGTTTCTGCTTGAGTTGCATAATTAATTACTCCAGATCTTCATATTGGCTTAAAAATGGCAGTCTTTGCAATTGCCCTGAGGTTATCTAGGAAGCTCTGTTTATTGAACCAAGATGAACAACTATTTGCTTGACTCACTGCTAGATCTGCAACGTGGATGGTTCAGTGGGAGAAGATTGGCTAGACTTTACCGATGTGTGGCCTCATTCTCATTTATCAGAAACTTGTCTTCACCAAGCTACCACAGAATTTAACATAGAATGATGGCAATTCCAAGAGAAATAAAAGTGAACAAAGAGGTTTCTAAAGTCTAGGCTTAAAATTGGAATATATCACATGTGCTATGACTATGTGATTTTAGTTAAATTCCTTCAAGTTCATTCCATCTCATAGCAGCCCTTTGTCTAATAGAAGGAAACATCACACAGCCCTGTGTCCTCCTCACAATTGTTCCTACATTGAATCTCGTTGTTGCAGTCACTGTGTCAATGCATCTTATCAAAACTCTCCCTCTTTTTCACATCCCCTCCATTTTACCAAGCATGAGGTCTTCCCCCAAGAACTGATCTCTCCTGATAACATGCACAAAGTACATGCGATGAAGTCTTGCTATCCTTGCCTTTCAGGTTATACTTCTTCCAAGACAGATCTATTTCTATGCTTGGCAGTCCATGATACTTTCACCAACATCGCAGTCCAAGTGCATAGTTTTTCCTTCAGTCTTTCTAATTCAATGTCCTACTTCCACATCCTATGTTTTACATGCTCTGTTCTAGAGTAGCATGTATGTCACAAGGTCATCCAAGAAGTAAGGGATTGGTAAATTGATTCCTCTGATGGGAATTTTTAGGAAGTAATATTGCAAGAGGCATGTGTCCAGAGAAGACAAGAGCTGTTGCCACTTCTGCAATCCGTCACAGATGGCAGAGCAGGACTACAGTAAGAAGCATAGCATGAGCAAAAAAAAGAAGAAGCACGGCAGGACAAGTACAGGTAATTAATAAGCAGTGAAAGAGTCTAGTGTGTGGAGGAGAGTAGGAGAATCCCTAAAACGTGATTCACATAATTCTCAAGTAGTGCGTTAAAATGAATTTTGTTTAAAAGAAAACAATATAAAAGAAATAAATGTATAACTCTGGATAAGCAGCTTTTGGAAAAGAAAAGATCAAATTAAAATTCATTTTAGTTGAATTTTTTATCTCCCGGCCTGTGAATTGATTGCATCTTGCAGCAATTCTGTGGGACAGAACACAGTTGTCCCATGGAATTTCCAAGACCGCGGTACTTGTTGAAGCAGACATCCACTGACTTTCTCCATGAAGTAACTGGTGATCCACTGATCTTTAGCTTAGCAGCTGAACTCTAGTCAATCTATATTTCAAATGAGCCAATGATATCCTGGATTCAGAGAAGGCTTGTATATCTATTTTTAAAGAAGCCATTAATATCCTCTAACATGCCCCTCACTTAACATATGAGAAGCCAGAATATCTCATCTGCAAATAAATAATAAATGTATTCGGTGCGTGTAATAGTTGGTGATAAAGGAATATCCTTTAACCTAACATAAAGAACATTTGACATAGAACAACTAATGGGGACACCAAGGATAATAAAGACAAACCTAGGCTGAAAAGAACATCCTACCAATTAATTTTTGATAATTAGCCAATGATAATCAAATAAATCACAACAGAACACAGTAAGTATGGGGCTAGAAGATGAGCATCTAGAATAAGCACTCTGAAAACACAGAGCCTGCAGCAAAGAACACAAGGATGTCAATTTTGGAGAAGACACTCTTGGGAAGTGCATGGTTTCCTTAACTTGGTATCCCAAAGCCTTGAAGCTGACTCAATAACAATTATGAACAACATGCTCTAATATGTGCTTTCAGAAATATGAGCAGGATAAAAGTAAATAGATTGCACCAATACATGGAATAACTAGGGAGTTGTTGAAAAATTCAGTGTTGATTAACTTGCATGGCATTCTTTTGCAAATTCAGATTTATTGAAGTATATTTTATCTAAAGTTGTAATATTTGAAAAATGGAGGAAGACTTAGAGAAAATATTCAAGTTGTTGTCTAGACATGCTTTTATAATTCACAGATGTGCCTCAAGTTTTGCTAAGAGGGCAGGCATTTTGACTGCAGATCTTACTTAACCCAGAAAAATTTTCTGTAGGGAACATTAATAAAATGTACACTGTAGTCTTACACATTACCACTATTAAATATGTTTTTTAGGCATACAATTGCTTTTTTAAAAGTTGAACCATGATCTAATGTAGGCAAGCACACTTTTATATAAAGAGATTGAGTACCAGGGGGTTTGATTGGCAAAGTGTTGAAAGTAATAGAACAAGTGCTGGCCATGCTAGACAAAGGTCTCTGTCCCAACACATCAGCAGCCCTGGCTCCTTCCTTCAGTGTGGGGCCTCCTGGCAGAGAAGGTGCAGCAGTGAGAAAAAGGAAAGAAGAACTGGCATCTTCAAGGAGAATCCTTAGCTGGGAAATGTGATCCTGACAGCAGTCCGTAGACACATTTGTAGGTAAACAGCGAGGGACGCAGCTATAAGCACAAGCACGCACGGATGTGCATTTGTCACCCACGAAGCTTTGGTAGCTCGGAGCTGCTAAACATAAGACATGTCGAAGCCGCCGGCTGCTACATGAGAGAAAGCTGAAAACTTCTAATCCTGTAACGATCGAATGTCTCCAACGCAGGTCTGCTCTGACCAGTGAGATCATCAGGAATCAGAATCAATGTGAGGGCGGTGAGTTAGTGAGCTGAGATCAAGGCAATGGTGCCCTGGTGGGACAGTGGTTATGCGATAGGCTGCCACCCAGAAAGGTCAGCCGTTGTTCAACCTGCCAGCCACTCCAGAGAGGAAAGACCAGACTTTCTACTCCCATCAACAGCTACAGTCTTAGAAATCCACAAAGGCCTGCCCCAGAGGGTCACGATGAGTCAAATCGACTTGATGGACTTGAGTTAGTTTCTTTTGGAGCCTTGTAAGTACTCTTGAACTTCCACCTCACAAGTAGAGGTTTCTTGAGAGGCCAGCTCTCAAAATGATGACTTGAAGTCCCCTGTGAGTCCTTTCTGATGCCCTTTTTCACGTGAGTCTCTCTTTTCAAATATGATCAAAGGGTGGCTAAGCAGTGTGCTGTTTAATCAGCTGTTCTGATTAATTCTAACTATACATGCGTTGCAGAAAATTGAATTTAAAAAGATTATAATTAAAGTAAATATTATTGACATTCAACTGACATGTTCTCAAATAGATGATCTCTCTTTTTTGAACCAACAGCCCCAATAGTTCAGGGCTCTCACGATAAACTTTACTTTTATCATATTTCTGAATTACAAGAGCCACTACTGTGGTATCTAGGATAAAGCATCATAGATCCATTGTGCTCACATAATTAAAATAAATTTAAAAATACATTCTCCATCTGCACACCCTGCATAGCTTTCTGTTTATTTTGAATTATAAATAAAGGGATAAGAAGAAACAAGCATCACAGTAGTTAAGGCAGATGGTGTAAACCATTGTGGGAATGCTTGGGGTTCATCTGGAAGAGACAGGGAAAAATAAACTGTCACCTAGCCAGGGCTCTCTTCTACAAAGACTTGGGATAATGAAAATCAACTGCATTTTAGAGTACTATGTCGTGACAATGGCAGCACATGAAAAATACAGACAGCAGAATGTAATAGCCATAGCATTCAAATTCTACATTTCTTTTCATGGAGACACATTAATAGAATGTAGGTAATTCCCATTCTTCAAATATTTTCTACACTAAACTGGCATAAATAATATGATCTCTAAGTCAGGTCAGCCTCATTACAACGATGAGTTGATTCCCAGAAACAATATGCAGACATGATTGGGGAAATTAGTTAGGAAGACCTCAAAGCAAAAGTCTTTCTCAAAACCTGCATCTCTTTCAAAGAACATATATAAATAATAGGGAGAAGGTTTCAAGTTTGAGAAAGAAGAGGAATCTGCCTACTATTATTTAAAAAGCAATTTGAGATTCAATCTTTAATAATTAAAAATAAGCATATGTTCATAGATATGTGCTCATTTGAGTTAAACTTACCCATAAGTGTTGGTATGCTTTATGGTACAGAAAAAATAAAGTAGAAGACTCTTTTCTCTACAGTTGCGAACATATTAAATCTATTATCAGCAGCAAAGTGTTATTTATTGAAAATTATCCATGCATGCCACCTTGCATCAGACACTGTACTAAGCACTAGTCGGTAACAAATGGGTTGTTTTAGGCGTTCCCATTGTGAAGCTGATATTAGGGAGGATTGACTGTGATTGTAACTCTGGAATAAGAAAGAATACACTCAGCATTTCTCAATGCTGGAGCATTTCTCCACTCAAACTGAGTGGAGTAAGGGGGGGAGGATCAAGCCTCAAGAAGCTATAGTGAAATATTGATTTTTAAGAACAAAAACCATCATTTATATGTCATTTTGTCATATTCTTGTGGCATGCAAGTAGCATGCAGCTAGGATGCTTGCATGTAGCATACACCTGTGGAGCTAGAAGCATCACTGGTAGAGGACCTCAAATGACCACGTTGTAGTAGAGCTTTCTAAGAACAGACTAGGAGGGAGAAATGGGAAATAAGAAATAGAAAAGATTCCAGATGATAAAGATCACAACCTGCATGGATCCACAATCATGGCAGGAAGCAGCAGTCAAGAAATCACCCACCACATCTCACTGGGTAAAACTGCAGCACAAGACCTCGTTAAAGTGCTGAAAAGTCAAGGACGCTCCTTTGAGAACGATGTGCAGCTGCTCCAAGCTGAGGTCCTTCTCTTGCCTCATATGAAAGCGGAAAAATGAAAAGGGGGGGTGAAGAAGAATCGATGCCTGTGAGAGAATGTTGAGAGCACCATAGATTGCCCACGTCACCTAAAAATCTGTCTTGGAAGACATTCAGCCAGGATGCTCTTCAGAAACGAAGATGGTGAGACTTCATCTCATGTGTTCTGGGCATTTTATCAGTAGATACGGTTCCCTGGAAAAGGGTATCATGCTTGGTACCAGGACGAGTAATAGGAGGAAAGGATGGGCTGTCAATTGGCCATAACAATGTGTCCTGATATAAAAATAGTGGGAAGAGAGAAGAACTAAGAAGTGCTTTATTCTACTTTACCCAGGATCAGTCAGTTCTGACTCATGGACACAGGAAGTATCCAAAGGGGATGGGAAGATTATACAGATTCACTTTTTTTAACACTTCTGATCCAGAGCTTATTTAATAAACCTCAGAATCATGAGTACACTATGTGAGTTCTGTGTAGTCATTGCTGTTAATTCTTGAAGGCAGCAAAAAAGTGGAGAGCGCTGTGAAAGGGATGATTGGTGTCAGAGCTGGTAGAGAAGGTTGAAGAGTGAAGGCGGGGCTAACCTCTGTGATAGTTGGGCTTTATCTGGTTTTCAATGTTTTCTTTTCTTTCATTCATATTGGGTTTTATTTCTGAAGTATTTTGTCTTTGGGGGTGATCCTCTTGAATTTTGGCTAAATGTTTTTCCTGCTCTCCTGTATAAGAAACCCAGAATTGATGAACCTATAGCGATAAAAATTAAAAGAAGGGCTTGGGGAGTGAGGAGGCTACTTTGGGGATGGTTAAAAGGAGGTCATGCCAAGGTCTTTTATATCCTTTTTGAGAAAAAAATAATGTTTTGAAACTGTGGTAGCAATTGTATAATACTGTTTGATGTGATGGAACTATGAAATGGTATCACATCACAATACGATATCTGGAACAACTCCCAATAAATTGTTTTGAGGGAAAAATTGTTCATGCGCTGATGAGGGGGATAAAATGCATCAGAGATAAAAACACAATTTGAATAAAAAAGAAAAGAAAGCATTGAAAACCAGATCAAGCCCAACTAGCACAGAGGTTAGACATCATATATATTTTGTTGTTAAATCAGAGAAAATCAGATGAGTCTTCAAAAGCATGGTGTGTGTGTGTGTGTGTGTGTGCGTCCTGTCCAAATTCTCTGCCAATGAATTAAAAAGAAAGTTTATCAAAAGTATGTCATAGACCTCTAATTTTTAAAATCTCTTTGGGTTTTGAGCTATAATTATAAATATGACCAGTAAAAATACATAAAGACATAACTGTATCACACATTATAATTATTAAATAAAATAGAAAATACCGACCATGAATCTTAAAATAATAATTGAGCTTTCTTCAAAATCCATTTATGTGTCACTAATTATATCATTCATAGCTGGAATATGAAAGGGTTCAGCATCTATATCATCTCTCCCCAATTTTCACCTTCAGATGTGAGATCTGAGAAAGCTTATTTACAGAAATAAGTAGATGGGTCTGGAAGAAGTTTTGCAAATTCATACTCTGAATTACTAGGCTGTAGACCAAATTAGACTACACATATTTCATGAGAGTTTACTTTAAATATCTCTTAGCAGATAACTTAATTAGTTCCTCTTTTAATTTTGTGGGCAAAAATAAAGTAAACATGTCTAGCGCGGATCATAATGTTACCCCCTCATCAAATCTGTTGCAGCTGCTACCCACTGACCTCTTAGCACCTAGTGGCTCCATGTGTGTTCCTTAGGGTGTTCTCAATCGCATTAATTTCTATGTAGCTTGCTAGGACTTTCTTTTCTTTTAACATCTTAATGTGGATGATTATCTGGAAGCTTATAGCGCAGGTAATCATTTTTAGATTGAACACATCATACATATTTTGTTTTTACTCATCTATCGCGATTCCCTCTGTATATCATCTTTTAAGCCACTTTCTCCCTGTGCTTCCTTGCCTTATCCTACTCCATTTCCTAACCCCTGAACTTCATTCTTGGCCATTCGCTTCCCCTTTCAACTTAAATGGGTGATAATTCTAGCATGGGCTGAGTTCAGTCCCACACCGGAAGGTTTTGGGGTCCACCAGTACATTTGGTCTCTTCCATGATTTTGAGTTCTGTCCCACATTGTCATCAGGTGTGTGGAGACAGATGTTTGCATGGGCCATTAGTCTATTGATCTCATTGTTCACAGATATCTTACAATTTCCACAATTACTCTTTCTTTCACACAGAGAGTGATGAATGGCTCTATCTTAAGTGGCTGCTCATGAATATTTAAGACCCCAATTGCTACTCATCAAAGTTGAATGTAAAAAGCTGTGTTTTTGAACTCTGTTGTGCCAATTGACCTTGTTGTCCCAGAACACTCTGGTTCTAACCTCTAGGTTCAGTCAGTCATTCCCTCAAGATGTTTGGTTATATGAAAAGAGTTTCCATAATTTTTCCCTGAACGATTCACTATTTATGGTTTTGTTTGCAGCAAAAGTAAATACACATATACAAATATCTTCTATCTAATCTAAATATATATGTGGGGATATTAACACTCCCTCTCCATACCTGTCAATGCCAATCTGTATGAGGGGATACCAAAAATAAACCAGAATCACACAGGGTGGAGCTGAACTTCAAAAGTATACATTTGCTCTGCTAGGTGAACATCTAACAACTGGCTCTGAGTTAGTGCACCCAGTGGCATCACCTGGGAAGTTTCTCTCTGGTCCCAGTGAATTTTTTCATAAAAATATATTCACTTGAACCTAATTTTTTTTTGTGATGGCCTATTTAAGAGAAAAAACATGTGGATGTAAGATTGTGTTTCCTGCTCTGTAAAAAAATGCTGCAGAAACTGCTGTGATATTGAACACAGCTTGCAAGGAGAGCTCTGTTTTAAAGACTCAAGTGTATAAGTGCTATTCAAAATTCACAAAAGGTCAAATGTCAATTTATGACAAACCTTGTTCTGGATGTTCTTCAACTTCCAAACAGAGGAAAATGTTGACTCGTACTGCATTTGGAGTTCATTCCACCAGGTCAGACTGGTGGAGTTTTCACAAGTCAAGTTTTCTATATAGAGGTCTGCAAAGACGGTGCAATAGTGTGCAATTAAAAAAAAAACTTTACTTATGACAGATGGGGCACTGGTTTTTCCACAATGACAATGCACCTGCTCACAAAGCCATCTCAGTTCACCAGTTTGGGACACGCCTCTCTTGCTTCATACACCATAGTCACCTGTCTTTACTCTGTATGACATCTTTTTAGTTTCTATGTATGAAAGAGGTCATGAAAGAAAAGCAATTGGGTGACACAGAAAAGGTGAAGAAAAAATGAGGAAGCCACTATCATCCATCCAAACAGATGAGTTTGAAAAATGTTTCTATAAATGGAAATGTGTGACAAATGTATTAAATATAATGGAGAATATTTTGAAGATGATGAGATTGTTTTGTAAAATGACTAAAATACATGGTGGTTCCCCTTGTACTGTTGGATCACCACTATTGCAGTGTTCTGAATATCAATACTTGCCTCTGTTATGTGTAACTCTTGAAATCCTCACAAGGATGTCCCCTGCGTCCATCATTTTTCTCCAAATCTCCACCTTCACTCAAGGGCTACTCTAGTAGATGACTTCCCCTCACCAACTTTCTCTCCCTTCCATCCCTAAAACTATCAAAAAGTGTTTATTTTAGTGTGAAAAGCTTTCCTTAACTTCTTTTATTATTGTGGCATATAATATTGTCATTTACTAATTTTACTCAGCATAATTATTCTAGATTCATCCATCAAGCATTTCACAGATTATGTATATGTGCTAATTGTATTTATATGTTCTTCCAATGAAGGGAATTTAGTTTGTTTTCATCTCATTTGCTAGTGTGAGGAATGCTGCAGTGAAAGTGAGGGTGCATCTACCCATTTATATCCTGACTTGTTTCTCGAGGATATACATGAAGTAGATTAATTTCTGAGTTATGCAAAAGGGGTATGCCTCTTTCCATGATTTTACAGTGCCCTGGAAATTAGATGAGGATTCTAGTCTCTTTTCATCCTTGTCAGCATTTTTTGCTTCACTTTGTTTTCTTTTAAGACTTCATTATTAATAGTGGGGTCAGGTGATACCTCATTGTTAATTTAATTGGCATTTCTCCAATGGAAAAATGATGGTGAACACTTTTGCATATGTTTGTCAGCCACCTGAATGTTATCTTTGGTGACCCATTCGTGTCCTCTATGGACTTTTTGATCTGATCTTTTTTGTTTTTTTACTAAAGTTCAGCAGTTTTCTATAAATGTTAGAGACAATTCCCTTATCTGATGTCATTAAAAATTTTCCCAGTCTGTGGGTTCTCTTTTTACTCTCTTGATGAAACCTTTTTATACACCAAAACAAATCAAATTCATTGCCATCACTTGGGTTTCCTATGGAGCAGTTCTATTCCATCCGATACCAAACACCAAGAAGAAACACCCTGTCATCAGGTCAGACCCAACTCACACAGTCCAATAAGATAATGTAGAACTGTTCTGTGAGTTTCTGAGACTGTAACTATCCATGGGCGGAAAGCCCAGTCTTTCACCCAGCGAGCAGCTGGTAGTTTTGAACTGCCAGCCATGTGGATCACAGCCCAATGCTTAATCACTGCACCACGGGGGCTCCTTTTTATGCATAGAATTTTTATGAAGTCTCAATCATCTAGTTTATCTACTTCTGTTTTTATGTTTTTCATTATGTTTCATGATATGGAGATGGTCCCTAAGCATATCCCTTTTTTGGTTTTCAGTAACAAATGCAGACTTAAGTAGTCCACAACATATAAACAATCCCCTTGCAACATCTATTCCTTACTGTTAAAAGCTTAAGGTATTTCACTGCAGGTTTTCACAAGATCCTGGTACAAACCTTTCATCATTTCACAGTAAAATAGATTGGTATATAAAATAAAATGCATTAATTACTAATTTCCTATATGGTGTCTTATAGTCACTATCCTGAATATATATGCATATATTATGTATTGTATATAATAGTCACTAAAATCTCTGTTAAATAGCAGTTCCTTCCCAAGGAGGAGAAACAAAATCCAATAAAAAAATAAATATCTCAATGATCTGTCTTGGGTGGACTTTACATAGTGGCTATGTATAGAAACTGCACAGAAAGCAAGCTGTTTTGAATGTCCATAGTACACACAACTGAACCCAAATGTGTAGATGTGCTTTCTTTTCTGAAGGACATTTCAGCTAATTTTGCAGAAGAATGACAGTTTTAAAGTTGCTATTACCAAGTTTCTGTCTACCCAGTTACCTTTAGTCACAACTAAATCTTAGGAAATAAGACTGAATAATTTCTGTTATAGAAATACCCTACTCTTTACCAACTGCCACCCCCCCTCACCCCTTCAAAAGCAGAAGCAGCTCTCTTCTTTGACAGACAAATAATGTCTGAATTGTCAAAACCTAGCTTAGGGACTGTAGCTCCCAGGCCACTCTCTGGACATTCTGTCATGTTCTGCTCAGTTGGTCAAATAATGAGTGGCAACGCTGCCCATCAGAAGGTCAGCAGGATGACAGTGTATAAGAAGGGAACAGACAGCGAGGAGGACCTTGAAAATGGTCGGCTCTGCACTCCGAAAATCTTTGAACATGTCCAAGCACATAACTCCTTGACGTTAATATTATAGTGACAGATTCTTATCCAAATGTAAGCTTTGGAGACTTGAAGGTATGTGCCAACGTGAACAGGATGCCCAGGAAGAAACACCCCCTCACCCCCATACCCAGATCCTGGAGACCCTAGAATGGTGGATCTCCATGCATAGATGCTATCACTTTGGGACTAGCGTTGCCATTAGGTGGTGAGTCTACAGCGATGTCAACCAGTTCCTTCTGAAGCCTCTTGGTGCTGACAGAAAGGAGTTTGAAGTTTTTACCCATGCTGACTTTCTTCTCATTACTGGGAGTGTTACTTTCTTTCTCTGCTGGCTAGTTGGAGGGCAGTGATGAGGATCTGGTTCTGGCCTGCAGATCACCATCCAACATAGCTAACCCCACGCCCAAACCGCCCCTCTTTTTGTGTCTGTCTCCTCTGTGCAGCTACAAGTGGCTGGGGCTGGCCAAAGATGTTTTTCTCGCTCTCTGGGGAAGCAGCAGAGTGCGGGAATAGCAACTATGAAACAGGCAATCTTATTTTTAAATTAACAATCTTTAGGTTCCATGGGTTTTTACTTTTAAGTCTTTCATGCATCTTAATTTCCTTTTATTTAATGGTGTGATACATGAGACCCACTTCATTCTTCTGCAAATTGATATCCAGTTTTGCCAGAACCTGTTATTATAGACCTCTTCGCTATTTTATGTATTTTGACCCTTTATCAAAGATTGGCAGTGTCTGACGTAGATGGCTTTACTTTTAAGTTCTCATTTATGTTCAACTAGTCAATGTATCTATTGATGTACAAATATGAGGATGTTTTGACTACACTGGATATGTGGTAAGTTTAGAACCCAGAGGGGAGTTGCCTCCTACTTTGTGCTTCTTTTTCAGTCATGTTTTGCTCATCCTGGGTTTCTTTCCTTTCCAGAACGTTGCT